>PVKA01007510.1:0-77426 GCA_004027165.1 Ctenomys sociabilis | reverse complement strand
TAACCACTGATTAGGGTATATCACATTTTCCATGTTAATAATAATAGAACTGTTTTATAGTTTTATCCCCTAAGTGGTCAGCAAGCACCAAAAAGTAGATAGATAACTTCTCATATATTAATCAAAAAAATCAAGTATTGAATGACAATTTAAGAACACAAAAATTTGCCATTTTTACTCTCTGGACTTGCTATTTAATAAAAGATTATCCATAATTCTCATGGATGAAGTCTTTGAAAAATGGTTTTGAAGTAAGTGTTTAAGCACAATTTCACTGAAGCCTGTATTTATTTTATTAACCTCACACTGGACTTTGTTTGATAAATCAATCTGTACTTTAGTGAATTTTACTTTCTTTCCTCTGATAATAAATACTACATGAGACACCACTCATAAATTATCTTTTTTTCTCCTCCCTCTCATCTTTAAATATTTTTGGAAAGAAAAAAAAGTGTTTAGTGTTCAGAACCTTCCTGGAACAGCCTGGTCTCTATCTATCAGAGCCTTGCTTTTCTGGGCCCTGCAGAGCCCATTACATGTGTTAACAATACAATATTTCTGTTTTGTGCCCTTTATGAACATAAACTCTTTGCTTCTACCTGGAGGAATCTTATTTTTCACACTCAAATCAGACTTCTAATCTTGAAAAATGTCTGGCACTTGCCCTGTTCCAGTCCCTTTCCATGATTATTTGCCTTCCTGCCATTTCTTTCCTCCTACCTTCTCTCCTCCTCATTCTTTTCCCTAATAAGCTGAGGTCCTGTCCAGATAACACAGGTTTGTTTATTTTCTACTACTTTAACTTTTCTCACTATCAGGAATAGTCTCTGTATTGTAATTGTATTTTAAGCTTCAGAATTGATACAAAGAGAACTGAAATCCTAGCCAGAAAACCTGAGTTCAAATCATGGAGCTATATTTAATCCTCTATGTAGCCCTTAGGCAAGCCAATTCACTACTCTTAAGCTAAGTATCCTCATCTTCGATAAGAACAGGTAAACTACAAGGCTGCTGAGGCCCCTTACAGTTATAAAATAAGAGACCCCCCTTTCAGTCTTTGAAATGTGAAAGCAAAACTGATTTGCACTGAATTATTTTTCCAATATAGCTGAAGGATTTGTACTACTAAACAAAACAGTGAAACATTGTGATTTCTGTAGATCACTCTTATATTGTACTTATTCCCACATCATATATTCGTTATTCAAGTGTCAAACAAGCAGTGTGGCATTTTAATAGCCTCCCTGACCTCAGTGGATATAATATCTATGTTTTGACAATTCAAGTACAACCCCAATCTCTCTAAGATGCAGTTAATACAAATTTTGCTAATTTCTTTGAAAAGATTTGATATGTTATGGTCTCATTAGCAGCGTAGGAATTTTTTAAGTGCAGTGATTCTTGTTGCTCCACACTTGCTCTTATTAAGAACATCCAAGTTTTGTCAGTCATTTAGATACTGGAATTTAATTTTTATTTTTCTATTCCCATATGTAATTTTTTTTCAAAATTAGAGCCATTTGCATTTCTTCACCAAATTTTATATTAAAGTCCATAGCTTCCTGACTTTCAAGGATTCTTCATATAGTAAAGTTCCTTTAGCCTTTTTAATAAAAAGAGAGTTAAGACAAAAAAATGCAGTCAATAAGAAGTCTCCTGCAGCTTTACAAAGCTGGTGTTTAGACACGCTCACCAATTTAGCGTCCTGGTAGAGTTCTCCAACCATGATTTATACTGAGCAGTATACCAATTGAAGGATCCAAATAACTGTTCAAGACACGGTCTTCTAATTGTCTTCTCTTGAAAGCATATACAGTACCACCTCGCTGAGATTGAAGATTCCTCTATAGAAATGGAGACTGAAGCATCGGCAGAAACCAGACAGTGAGGACCCCAGGAAACCACAGCACAGAGAGTTCTAGCTGGGCAGCATCTGTCTTGGGGAAGGAGGCACATCTTGTCATTTCATAGTAACACAAATGCTGGTTGTGCTTGAAGTGACAGTATAGGTCAACTGTCTAAGGGGTAAAAGGTAAAGCAGCAGCAGATCTTAATTACTTCCTCTCTGGAAACTCAAGCATGCTTCTTGTCAAATAAGGCAATTTATGTTGAGTGTGGTGGCACATTCCCATAATCCTACCACTCTGGGAGGATGAGGCAAGGGAAGTAGAAGTTCAACCCCAGGTGTGGTATTTCTATACAATGGAGTATTACTCAGCTATTAAGAACTTGAAGCATTTATATTGAAGTGGATGCCACTTGAACATATACTCATAAGTGAAATAAACCAGACACACATGTGCAAATATTGTATATTCTCCCTAGTATAAGAAGTCAAAAGAAGAAATACAAATAGAAATGTACAACAACAACTAAAAACAATTGAGTCAGATAGGGCAAAGTGAACAGCATATGCTGCAGGGTACTAATCCGCTTTTCTTCTAGATGGTTAACAACCTAAGTTCACAGATCAAAATTGGAGAAACAGAAGAGCTGCAAGGCCAGCCAACATTTTGGCCCTACCCTTTCAAGGTCAGCCAAGACTCAGGACATAGGTGAACCTGTACTGTAACATCATGAAACTTAGTTGTGCTCCAAATTTTCTGAACAAGGAGATTATGGAGCCACAGAGGAAAGAGATCGAAGTTCTATAGTGTGCCTGGGGAGATTCACATGGAGAGAAAACTTTCTCTCAGGCTCTCACAGAGAGCAAACTGGTCAAGCATTGGCCGTGACTCATCCACATGGATGACACAGACAAAGGTACAGGATTACAAGATAAACCCTGAGGGGACTTCACTGACCTCATCATAAACAAAAACTACATCTTTTGGTATATAGATCTTGCTCTATCTCGGTCTTAACCATCCAGCAGAAAAGTAGAAAAATGAGGTATACAACGCGGGGCCATAATAATAAGTTGAGCAGTAAATGGCTAGAGTCAACAACTTCTTTGAGTAACTCACTATTATTGTGGAATGCTGGACTGTGTTGGATTGTGTTGCCAAGTTCAGGCACTTAAATTGGTTTAATGACAATGGAGTGCTCATCTGTGACAGGTCTAGACAAAAAAAGAGGTATAGAAAGGAAGAATCATGATGTGTGTGTATGGACAGTACAGTTAGGATAAATATGCCACGCTTTTGCATAATTCTATGAGAAGCAAGATTTGCACTAATAGTGGTTAGACAAGATATTATGTTGGCTTCTAGTACTACAGACAACCACTAGGAAAATAACAAGGTAGAAAGTATTAATTATTGAATCTGTGATATAATTCAGGTATAAAAAGTAAGATAAGTAAACAGCTACACTTTCTTAATTTACTGATGAGACATCTGCTATAATAATGTCTGTAAGTATAATATCATGTACGTACCTTGTACGATATCAAAACATTATGAAAAGTTTGCAATGTATTATCGAATCTGTCCTGTTAATGTGTCTTGAAACTGTCTCATTGATATTTGTACTTCAATAAAATAAATAAATCAAATAAATTTAAAAATGTTTAAAAAATAAAGAATAAAAAAGTGGGGAAGGGGGCTGCTAAGGTAGCTCAGAATTTATTTATTTATTTATTTATTTATGCAGAACCAGGGATTGAACTCAGGCCCTTGTGCTTGCCAGGTAAATGCTTATTCCACTGAACCATTTCCCTGGCCTCTTGCTAAGGTAGCTCAGTATGAAGCCATGCATTTAATTCCCAGTACCTAAAAAAGTGGTTAATTTACCTATGCTGTCCTCTGCACACTGCTCTTTGTTTTCAGCAACTTACTCTGACCTCCCTTGACTGCTAGCTCTCCAAGAGCAAGACAAAACATAAATTTATTTTATTGCTTCAGTTTAAAAAGTCCATCATGTTTTTCAAACAAACAAACATTTTCAAATTTAAAACCACTAGAAAAATACAGTAAGCATTTACCATTATGATTTATTTTGCAATAAATGTCAATCATTGGGCTAACCATTTCAAAGCAACTTTAATTAAGTAAAGATCTCACCAAATGTTGAAACAGGTTGCACAATAGTGTCTGTGGAATTAGAACAGACTGGGAAAGCAACTGCTTCGTGGTCAATTCAGAAAATTAAAGACTTACAAGACAGTCCCACTTTATTCAAGTTAATTTTTTTTTCTTTTTTTTGCAGAACAGGGGATTGAACTCAGGCCCTTGCACTCGCCAGGGAAGCGCTCATTCTTCTGAGCCCTCTCCCTGGCCCCTCAAGTTAATATTTTTAAAAGTTGGTCCAATTGGACTTTGTATACTTTTCCCTGCCACTGATAGTATTTGGCAGTTCTTAGTAGGCAAGGAAAAAATAAGAAAGACAAAATCCTGACTGAAGTTGTGCTACTCTTCTGAACCTCCCCAGAGAAACATTGCTCTCTGCTCAGCAGTTCCTGCTCAGCAGACAGCCAACCCCAGGAAGACAACTGGGCATCCTTCCTCATCTCTATCCAGGACAGCAATCTGGTAATGAATCTGCAAAGACAGCCAAAAGGGAAGAAGAGGACACCTAAGCAACACAGAAGCTAAGGTTCAAGGAATCTTCCAGTGTACCAGGAGAGATACAGGAAATTCTAGGGGACTGAATTATTTCATATCTTGAAATTTTAGCATGGTCAAAAGTTCAGTGACTATGTGGCTCGAAAGCTTAAAATGAGCTAAAACTGCAAATCACATGACTATCTCACACTCAGATATTTCACAGTTCCATAAACTCCAGCATTAACAAGCTGAATGAAAGCAAAATCCAACAATCACGAGGGAAGCACTCCAGTTCTACAGTCCCAGGCTTTCAAGTGGAAAAACGTTAAGCTGATTTAGGTGAGAGTCATTCTCTAGATTTCAACAATAATAGCAACATGGGTCCTGACCCCCACCACAGCACCTTGTCCAGTACTTCACCTCATCCTCAGGCCAACCTCAAGGAAAAGCTCAGATCAAGTGAGATGAAGGAATAAGCTCCAGGATGTCTCAAGAGCCTGACCACAGAGCTCTGCTTCACTCCACTCCCCTGCTACTCACCCAGAGCCAGCATTCTGCTTACAAAATAGCATCATATAGGTGTCAAAAATCTGAATTTCCAAGAATCTGAGCACTGGAGGACATTCAGAAGTGGGCTTCTCATGGGAGCAATGAAAAAATAGAGAAATATTAGATTCCAGGAAAGGAATCTGTTGATTTACCAGGTAATGCACAGAATTATTTTAACTAAATAGATTGGCCCTTCCATACTTCAGTTCTCATTCTTCTGTTTACTATAAACAGAAATCTAAACTACTTAATTGTAGTCACTTTATTAGAAAGCCATAGCCAAATAGCAGGTTTGAGTAGGGAGAAAGCTTAAGAAAACACTTCTGGGAGTAGCACATAGGAGAGGTGGTTCTGGGCCAATCTTTATGTACATTCAGTCTCAAAGCAGTAAGAACTCCATGCTTTTCACATATGTCATAAACTGCTAAGCACCATTTCTCCTTTCATTTGATCAGATGATACCTTATCTCACTGAACACTTTGGTTAGTATCCACATAGTAATGATGCAGTTAATGTTACTGAAGATCCAGACACCCATTTACTAAAATAACTTGGTGCAAGAAACTTTGCAAGAGATTTATTTTCATCTACACATGTTTTTTTTCTGGACCTTGACCTCTGGAATCAAAATAAATTTCCATGAGTGGTACTAGGCCAAGGAACTAGATCCAAAATTCACTCAACAGGGGAGGAGGTTCAGATCTGTGATTTGTGCTGGAATGAACTGCTACTATGTTTTTAATGTTCTCTTCAGTTTTTTGAATATGTACCTGGTGTTATTATTTTTGGAATTTTCTTTTTTGACACAGGATCTCTTATGTAGTTCTGTCTGGTCTTGAACTTACTATGTAGTGTTACAGTCAAACAAGTTAGATAAAATATTATAGGCAGTCTTATAGGGCTAGGCCTTCAAAGAAACCAGTGCAGAAGAGGAAATACCTTACAACTGTGGGAGAGACAGGCACCTCTGCTCTGGGCCAGACCTCAAGACAAAAGACAAAACAAATGCACCCACATACTTCCTAAGGATAAACATCAGGGACTGATATTCTAAATAGCTATCCATCACCCTAAGAAAGACAGGAAGAGTCACTAACCCAGCCCCCTACAGAAAAAGCCCCTGTTCTGTATTCACTCTTGTTTGCTATGTGACTTGCTTCGCCCATTTGTTCCCAATTTAATCAAGTTTACCTCAGAAATTATACTCGTAATCTTATTGGTTGACCATAGTTTTGTCTCATCTCATGCCCACCTTGTGATTTCCTGTTTTTCACACCTTGGACCCACCCCATGTCATGGATTTGCTCTATAAAATTCCTAGGAAAGGCAGGGTCCTTGACAACCCACTCAGGTTCCCTCTGTCCCTCTCTCAGACAGAAACTTTCTTTCTCCCAATAAGTATATTCTGCTCTTAACCTCTGTTGTTCCTGAAATTCATTTTTTTATTTTATTTTACAGATCATAAGCTCATCCCAGACATCTAGCAAATTGCGAGTTTCTTTCCCCTATATAACAGATCAGGCTGGCCTTTGAACTCTCAGTGGTTCTCCTGCCTCAGCCTCCCAAATGTTGGGATTATAGGCATGTGCTGCCTCACCTGGCCTTTGGATTTGAACACCAAAGTCCCATGTGTGAAAAGCTTGGTCAACAGGCCATGGTACCAATAGGAAGCAGTATAAACTTTAGGAAATGGAGCCTAAGGGAGAGGAGTTAGATCACTGAGGACATGCCCTTAAAGGGGCTACTTGGGACTTCAGCCCCTCCTCTTGGTTTTGTTGTCCAACTGCTCTGAAGTGGTCATCTTTGCATCACCACTTACTCCCCGCCATGCTGTTGTGCCTCACCACAAGTCCAAAAATAATGAAGCCAGTCTATCACCAGCTGAAATCTTTGAAACTGTGAGACAAAACAGACATGTCCTCCTTTCAAGTTGATTATCATTGCTGCTCTATGACTCTGCCTCTTACACAGATTTCTGAACCTATCTTCTGGTAGACTGTGTGCCCTGAGTAAGAAGCTACAGTGCACAGAACTCAAAGGCGGTTTACCTTGCTATAGCAGAGTGACATTTTCTAAGTAAGGACTGTTATTTCTGTTATGTTCCTTTATGGAGGAGAAAAAGCAATCCCTGTTTTGCATGTGTGTGTTCATGGGTACATGGGGAGAGGTTACTGGGGATTGAATGCAGATCCTTCACACTTAACCATATCCCCTGTGCTTTATTTGGAGGCAGGTTCTTGCTAGGTCACTTGGTTTCCCAGACTGGATTTGAACTTGTGATCCTCCTGCCTCAGCCTGCTGGGACTATGTCACCTGCCACCACACCCAGAGCAATCCTTGTTTTGTATGAGAACCCCATTTGTCTTTTGTAAATGCTATAAGAACACTACATCTTTTTTCTTCCACTTTTTCTCTTACTCCAAGCTCTGCAAGGGTGCTCCCTACCACAGAGAATGCCTCACTCAGCGCGCACTTGCGTGCACACTGGATGGGCGGCAGTATTAAATTTAACCTCCATGCTTTATTAAGGAGGAAACCAAAAAAACTCATTAAGCCTAAATGAGCTTACTGAAAGCCATATTGCCTTCTCAGATTTCAAACAGGTTTTCAAAATATGTTAGGAGACTGCTTTGCATAGCAACAAGTCAGGAGTGTTTTTTTGACTTAGCCTATTGGGAAGAATTTCCTGGGATGCATTGAATGGTTACCAAAATGGAATCTACTTTTACTTTAAAATTGCAAATATTCCTAGCAGAGCCCAGCCTGGATTTTTCATCAGCCCTCAGAACAGCACCAGCTATCTATCACGGTTTGCTCGAAGGCTGCATTAAATGACGTGTATATCTGCAGAGCTCCTGTGCTCGATTACAGATTACGTCTTCATTAAAGTTAGGGATTAGAGTTTGGACAGATGTTACTGTGGTTTAATTGGTCCATTTTATCTGCCCTTTTTCCAGGTATATACAGTACTGATAGCTGAATTTAGGAAATGTCTCAATTTAGATACCAATGAACGAAGGATGGATGGAATGCAAGATCAGAGTACTAGACTGGATGTTAGTTTTAGCTTCAGAATCCATATGAAATACATTCCAGCATCTATTGGGGAAAGAGGACCATTTTTCATTGTGTCACAATTTCAATCCAAGTGGGCTGCCGTTTCTTTTTTCCTTTTCTTTCGGTTTTTCCCTCCATTAACCTTTACAGGACTTTCATCATTCTCCTTTTTTTCATTGCTACACATTGGCCTATTTCCTATAAGCCAAAGAAAAAACTCAATGAGACTCTGTTCTAGATTTAGACTCCTTTGCACAGTAGCAATTGTACAGTATCAGATTTAGCATCCTTGACTTTATAGCTAGAGAAGGGGATGGGCCAGTCTGATTTACTGCAAGAAGAAACTTGCACATACATGACCTGTTGGTTGCTTGAATCTTACGAGCCTATGCCATGCACAAGAGGGGGCAGGAGCATTTTTGTGTAGCTGCTCCATAACCATTATGCCAGGTATGTAGATGGGGCAGCACAAAGTAAAGATAAATAAGCACGTGCCCCTTACTAATTGCTCTACCTACAGAGAGTTTTTAATCTAAATCATCATGGTGTCCACAGTATGAGAGACATGCTTCAAAATGAGAGGTTAAGTGTGAGAGGACACGTGTGCAGGTGTACACTGAGAGCTCTATGCGGTAAATATTAATTCTATCCTAAGATGAAACTAAAGTTCAGAGGAGTGATCTGCCCAGAGTTACACGGAAGAGTCCAAATTTGAAAGAAGATTGGTCTGACTCAGAACAAAACTTTCCTTTCTACTCTGTTATGGCCTTGAAATTTTTTCACAGACTTATGGCATGGTAAAGTTTTAGCCTTGTAACTTCAGTGCTTAAAGAGAAACCCTGTCTTCAATAAGATAGCACAAGGAAAGGCCAGGAGTGTTATCTAAAATTTGTGCTCCTTATCCGTGCTATCTTATCTACCAAAGTTGAGAGTCAGCTGCTCTGTCTCCCTTCATGATCCACTTCAGCTCCCCAAATGTTCTCTGGTACTGATCACTTTCCTCTGCCTGCCTTTCCAAAGCAAAATAAACAAAAACAAACATTTTTCCACTCTTAAAAAAGTAGTGGAAAACAGAAGCAAAGATTTGACAGTCATTTCTTTCACTTCTTATGCACATATGTAAATTTCTGCTACAAAAGTATGGTGAGCAAGTCTAATATTTAAGCCTTCTTTAAAACATATGGAACCTATTATGGTGCTCAATGGCTTCTTTCCTTTTGCTTCGGTGCTGGTGGATGGGTTTATAATTTACAGTTCATGTGAATTCATTTCTCGGGTTCACTGCTCTAATTGTGCTTGACACTGACTCTGAATATCACAGAGATCTTAACTGTTAGCTTTAGTGTGGGCTGAAAAATGATTCACACACTAGAGAGATGTAAGTGGACTCAGAGTCACAATTTCTATGCAAGTACTCCTTTTCTGGTTGAAAAGAGGTGGAAAAAAGGTGTGGGGTTTTATATTTTACTTGTGTGTGTGCCCTTAAAAGAAAGCCCAGGCTCA
Source organism: Ctenomys sociabilis (assembly GCA_004027165.1). NCBI lineage: Eukaryota > Metazoa > Chordata > Mammalia > Rodentia > Ctenomyidae > Ctenomys > Ctenomys sociabilis. The sequence goes on along the minus strand of PVKA01007510.1, from coordinate 67,829 downwards.
TTTGTAAGTAAAATATCATGGACAAGATGAAGTATAGAGCAATGAAGCCCAAATAATTTTGAAGTCTTACCTAAAAAATAAGCACACTGATGAAGTCAGCCTAGAAATCTGTCAACAAGCTGCCTGAGTGAAGGCTGATTAAATCTCTCCCTCCTTCCCTCTGTTTCTTTGCCACAGACCTCCAGAGCTGTTTAGATTCTATTCCAGTTCCTACTGGACCAATTAGTCAAAATTATGTTTTGTACTCTCCAAATTAAAATCTGGCAGCACTAACCTTCCATGTATTACAGCCGGTCTTAGAAGGTCTCACATAACCACAAAGGAAATTGAAATAGAAAAGCAGAGCCTTGGATACACTTGAGCAGTACATTAGGAGTAACATCAATTTTCAATGTTAAGAGGCCCTGATGATTTCCTCTGAGTCATTGTGAACCTAACACATTCACACTGTTATCATAGGGAGGGGAGGTCACAAGTTAAACTCCTCTGTGGACGATCACATGATGTAAGCACCTTCCTCGGTGGCCAGCTTGGTTAAAGCGCTAGCTCTTGGTCTTAGCCAGTTTTTGTATGGGAAGGTGCTTTGTGTACAAAGTTTGCACCAAAACAGTTAAGCCTTCCTTCTTTAAGTAACAATAACTCACTACAGCAGTGATGGTGATCCTTTGAGTCTTCAATGACAGATTCCCCCCACCTGCAGCACATATGCCATAGGTTCACCAGCACTGCTCTAGGCAATGCCATGCAGATGTTAACAAAGTTTCTACAAATATTCTTATTCCACCGGTAGGGGGGAAGACCCAGGAAATACAGCTCTGAGAAGGAGAAAGGAAGGGAGAATGAGGACTTATCTTCTCCAAGATGAAGACAACACTTGCCTCCATGTTCCCCAATGTTGCTGGCAACTACAGGTGACCCTTCACCCAAAATTATGTAATGGTGGTTGAGGTGAGGGTGAGAGATTAGAACTTCAGTTTTTGTGTTTATTTCATCTATTTTCTTTATTCTATATATGTATCATAATGCATGTAAATATTGGCTAATATTGCATTACTTAATGTATAAATAATTAAATACATATTAAAGATGCTCAAAATATTTGTAGTGAGAAGTCAATTAAAGCACTAAAAAAATCACTGCATCCCCCCACTGAAAGTGCTTCCTCTACAATTAGGAATGAGACGAGTGTCTACTCTTACCATCACTGTTCAATATAGCCCTCAAAATGTAGCCAGACCAGTCACACAAGAGAAAGAAAGGGATGCAAATAGGAATCAAAGCTAAATCATTCCTGTTCACAAACAAGATGATCTTTCACAGATAAGACCCTAAAAACTCTACCACATTAGAATATTTTTAGATCTGATAAACAAGTTTAGTAAAATGACAGAATACAAAGTCATCACACACAAAAAAATCAGTAGCTTTCTTGTACACCAATAGTGAACCCGACAATAAAGAAATTAGGAAAGTAATTCCACTCAAAATAACTTTCAGAAAAAAAAAAAAAAAAGGCGGAATCAACCTAATCAAAAAGAGACTGGGGAGATAGCTCAGTAGAATAACTGCTTCCCTGGCAAGTGCAAGTATCTGAGTTCAGTCCCCGGTTCTGCCAAAAAAAACCTAATCAAGAAGATGAAAGACCTCAATAATGAAAACACTTCAGAAAATAGAAAGGTGTGGTGGTATACACATGTAATCCCAGCACTTAGGAGCCTGAGGCTGGAGGACTGCTGTGAGTTTGAGGTCAGCCTGGGCTCACAGTAAGTTCCTGGGCTACACTGAAGTACATAGTGAGATCCTGTCTCAAAAAAAAAACAAAAAGTGAGAGAAAAGAAGAGAGGAGGGAAAGGTAGGGGAGGGGTGTAAGAGAAGGGAGGGGGAGGGGAAGGGAAGGGGGAGGGGAGGGGAGACCGTGCTTTTGTTCATGGATTGGCAGAACTGATATGGTTAAGTTGGCCATTTTACCAAAAATGATCTACAGATTCAGTGCTATTTCTATTAAAATACCAACATTCTTCACAGATCTAAAAAAAAAAAAAATCCTTAAAATTTCATGTAGAAGAACAAAAGTCCAAAATAGCTAAAGCAATCCTAAGAAAAGCTAAAGACATCACAATATGAGATTTCAAATTTATATTACAAAGCCATAGTTTAAAAGCAGCATTGTACTGGCACTAAGAAAGACATGTAAACCAATGGAACAGAATAAAAGACACAGAAACAACCCCATGCACCTACAGCCATCTAGTTTCTCACAAAGAAACTAAACATAATGGAGAAAAGACAGACCGTAACAAATGGTGTTGACTGAGAAAAAGTGGATATCCACATGCAGGAGATCCCATCTCTCATCTGACACGAGAATCCCATCTCTCATCTCATACTAAAGTCAAAGCAAAATGGATCAGAGTTACAGATATAAGACTGGAAATGCTGAAAGTGATTGAAGAAAACAAAGGGGAAATACTCAAAGCCAAAGGTTCAGGGGAAGCCTCTGGACTAAGCTTCTAGTAGCACAGGAAATAACATTAGGAATCAATAAATAAAACTGTTTCACACACACACACACACACACACACACACATATTGTATTTTAGGACAGGGTCTACATGGTCTCACTATGAAGATCAGACTCACAATATTCTCCTGTTTTCAACCTCCCAAGTGCGGGGGTTATAGGCACGTACCACCAAGCCCAGTTTCAATCACCATCTCAGTGCGCCCTGGGGGCGGGGGCGGGGCTGGCACAGGACACCAGGGATCAAACCCCAGCCTCTGTCTTCTGCGAAGAAGGCACTTTAGTCCCCTGAGCTATCCGGCTGGCCCCTGTTTGAAATATAACCGTGTCAAATTAAAAAGCATGTGTATAGGAAAATAAACAATCAACAGCGAAGAGTCAACCTAAAGAAGGGGAGAAAATTTTTGCTGGTTATTCTTCCCATAGAGGGTTAATATCTATAATAAACCAAGCAAAGAAAAATTAGATGCCAAAAAACAAATAAAATTTGTTTAAAATTTTAAAATCACAGACCTGCCATGCTGGCCCCGCCCCCAGGGCACAGTGAGATGGCAATTGAAACTGGGTGTGGTGGCGCATGTAGCCCAACTCTTGGGAGGCTGCAAATAGGGGATCACTATGAGTCTGATATAATACTGAGACCCAAAACACCCTGTAGACCCTTCCCTAAAATACAAAATAAATAATAAATAAATAAATAAATTTTTTAAATCAACATGGAGTTTAAAATCAACACAAAGGGCTAATAAGTATAATATGAAAAAGTGTTCATCATCTTCAGCCACTAGGGAAACGATTCAAAACTACACTAAGATTGCATCTCACTCTAGTCAGATGGCTGTCATCAAGAATGTAAAAAGGAAAAAAAGAAAGAAACAATGACTGCCAATGGGGATGGGCAAGGATCTCCTACAAATGTTACCTAGGGAGCCAGTTTATAATCCCAGCACTCAGGAGGCTGAGTGGATCACTGTGAGTTCAAGGCCAGAGTGGGCTACAAGGTGAGTTCAAAGCCAAACTAAAGTACGCGGAGAAATCCTGTCTCAAAAAGACAAAAATGTAAACTAGTATAACCATTATGGATATCTGTATAGAGATTACTGGGAAAAAAACAAACCCTAATAATAGAAATACCATTTGATTTAGTTACACCACTCCTGGGTATGTCCCTAAAAGAATTAAAGACAGCACTGTACTGTGACATGTGCGTACTTGTGTTCACAGCATCACAGTTTATAATAATTAGGCTCTGAAAACAGTCCAGGCACAATAAGCTTGTTTTCTGCAACTATATTTTGTTGTTCTTTTCTAAAATAACTTGTTGTTGAATACAACATCAACTCTTTTTTGTCTGTCTTCTTTCATTTACATTTATTCTGAGATTCATCCATGTGGTTACATATTTAAGTATTTTATTCCTTTGTATTGTGCAGTAATATTCCCTTGTTAAATGTTTTATTTGCATGTTCATCTGTTGATGGACATTTGTGTTGTTTCCAGTTTGGGTTACTTTAGACATAGAAGAACGTTTGTGAACAGTGTTTTATGTGTACATATGCTTTTATTTATCTTGGATTAAATACCTTAAAATGGACTTGTTGGCTCATATGATAAGTGTAAATTTAACTTTCTAAGAACCGGCCAAAGCCATTGTGTAAAGTGGTTTCACAATTTTAGATTCCCATTAGTGGCGTACAAGAGTTCCACATGTTCTATAAACTCACCAACACTTCATACTTTTAGTCTTTGATGGATACGCTTTATTGGTTAACCTGATGAGCTTGACAGCTGATGCTTCTGGCTGTTTCTGGCTGGCCCGCAGCAGTGTGGCCTCAGGGGCTCCATTTGCTTCCTTGTCCCTTCTTCCCTCGCACTGTTACTCTACTCTCATCTCCTGTCAGCCATGGACAAAACAGCTCTGTTTCACTCACCACTCTGCCATGGTGCTTTGTCCTTGCAGTCAGCAAACCACGGATGGAAACCGTGAAAACTGTGAGCCAAATTAAACTCTGCTCTAAGGCAGGGGTGTGCGTATGTTGTATGGCAACAGGGAGGTTAATGCACAGTATTTTAATTGTACCTATCTGCCTAATGTTCTAACAAATGTACAGGAATGCCACATTGTGGTTGCAGTTTTATTTTCCTGATGGTGAATGAGACTGAGCAGCTTTTCGTGGGTACGTTGGCTGTACATCTTCTTCAATGAAGAGTATATTCAAATGTGTTTATTTGTACTGACTTTATAATTCATTCTATTAGTGAATTCTAAGAGTTCTTTATATATTCTAAGTACTAGTCTCTATAACATAAAATGCTATATACTATACCTATTATACATATTACATATGTTTCTCCCCATTTGAGATCTGCCTTTCCATTTTCATTTTCTCACTGATAAATTACAGAAGTTTTAAATTTTTATGTGGTCAACATTATAAGCTTTTTCTTTTAGGTTCATGTTTTTGTGTCATATATATGAAATCTTCATGTACTCAATAATTATTAAAGTTCTTGTAGAAGTTTTATAATTTTAGCATTTACATTTAGGACTAAGATCCACATCATGTTGATTGGCACATGAGAAAGTAAGGGTTGAAGTTTAATTTTCTATATACAATAGGTAGCAAATTGTTCCAGAACATTTTTTGAAAAGATAATTCTTTCCATATTCAATATTCAATTACCTTCATAACTTCTTTGTAAATCAATTTACTATGTCTATATCAGTCTATTTCTGAACTCTCCTTTGTGTTTCATTAATTTGTATATCTAAATTTTATCAAACATTCCTTTGATTACTACTGCATTATAGTGTAAAAGTCAGTAAGTGTAACTATTCCTTTAAATGCTATAATTAGCTTGTTTTTTATCTGGAGGTATAAGCATTCAGGTTTATCTATTCTACAGAGATTTTCAAAGAACCATTTTTTATTTCACTGATGTTCTTTACTGTTTTTCTGTCTTATTGATTTGTTTTTAATACTTATTTCCTAGTAAATTAGAAATTTTTTGCTCTTGAATTTTTAGTTTAAGGTAGAAGCTTAGCCTGCTAGAGTTTTTTATATAAGCTTTTAAACCTATAAATTTCATAAGTATGTGCTTTCTTTCTTTTTTTTTTTTTATTTTAGGGAAGAGTCTACAGGGTGAGCAGGGTCTCACTACTAGATGGGACTCACAGTGATCTGCTTGTTTACACCCTCCCAAGAGCTGGGATTACAGGCACGCACCACCACACCCAGTCTCAATGGCCATCTCAGTGTGGCCCCCGGGGTGGGGCCGGCATGGCAGGCCTGAGGATCAAACCCCTAACCCCTGTACCTGTGTGCAGGCACTTTAATCTACTGAGATATTTGGCCAGCCCTAAATCTTGGAAACAGCCCAAATGCCCATCAACTGATGAATGGATAAAGAAGATGTGTTTTATATAATGTAGTACTCCATTATATAAAACACATCTTCTTTATCCATATAATGGAGTACTACTCAATTCAAAATATATTTTAACTTCTCTGATTTCTTCAATTTACCCATTATCTAGAAGCAAGCCATTAATTTTTAATATTCTAGAGTTTTCCAGGTATTATTTCTAATTTGAACTCTACTGAAACCCTTTTATTCCCACTTCTGGAGACTTTCTTAATATCTGAGCATGTTGTCTATTTGGGTAAATGTTTCATTTTTACTAGAAAAATATATATTTTGTACTTGTTAGTCAAAGAGTTCTGTAAGTGCAAATTAAATCAAGCTAATTTAGCAGCTATTTAAATCTTCCATATTCCTTTTTATTTTTCTTCTATGAGTTACTGAAAAGAGTGGCAATATATGTAACTACGATTATAGATTTATCTTTTTCTTTTTTTCAGATTTGTCAAGTGCTTAATAATTTTGGGGTTTTTACTAAATAAATACATAGCTACCTTCTTTATCAATTGACCACTTTTCTGCAAAATATGTATCTTTATTTCAAGTACTATTTCTTATTTTGAACTTATTTTCCTATTAATATAACTTAAAAGCTCTATCATTTCCCAACTTTTATCTGTTAAATGTGTCTCTATATTTAAACTGATTTTTGATAGATACATGAGGTTATAATTGTTTTTAGTATATGTGCTGCTGAAGCGAGCACAAGGTTATAATTGTTTTCATTACATTTATTGGTACATTTTAGGTACACATAATAATCACATTCATCCTAGGGAGTGTGTACCTGTACACGATATAACTTGATTCTCTTGTTTTCCCATTTTCTTCCTTTCCCTTCAACCCCTCTCCCTTCCTTTCTTACAAAATCTTTGTTAGCGTTTTTTGTTTCTTTTCTCATTTTTTTCTTTTCCCTACGTTCCTCCCACCCCTAAGTTCCCCTTCTCTTTTGAATATTTTCATCCTATTTTTACAATATCTATTACATATTTTGGTACTTACACATTTGGTTTCTCACACCAGAGAAGCAATGCAATACTTATACATGTGTATTTGATTTATTTCACTTAAGAGCACAATCTCAATGTGCAGCCATTTACCTAACCTAGAAATGTCTTAAGCTTATCCTTCTTTATAGCTGAGTAGTACTCCATTATATAAAACACATCTTCTTTATTCATTCATCAGTTGATGGGCATTTGGGCTGTTTCCAAGATTTAGCTATTACAAACTGTGCTCCCATTAATATGGGTGTGCATATATCACTGTGATAGGATGATTTAAATTCATTCAGGATACTGAGGGGAAAATCTGGGTCAAATGGGACCTCTAGTCCTAGTTTTCTGAGAAATTTCCACACTGATTTCCACGGTTGTTCCAGTCTACACTCCCACCAATGGTGAATAAAGGTTCATTTTGTCCACAGCCCATCCAGTATTTGTTATTAGTTGATTTCTTGACAATAGTTATTCTTTCTGGGATGAGATGGAATCTCAAAGCATTGCTTTGTATTTTTCAGATGACCAGTGATTTTGAACATTTTTTTCATATATTTATTTGTTCTTTGCACTTCTTCATCTGAGAAGTATATATTCAGTTCAGAATATATACTGAAATATAGACCCATTTTTTAATTGGGTCTTTACATGGGTTTTTATTCTGTTTTGGTTTTGCTCTTTATATATTGCACATAGTGGTTTGTGTCTAAGTAACAACTGTTAAAAAGAATTCCCACACTATGTGTTGACTCTTCATTCTGTTGGGGGGCTTCCTTAACTGTGCAAAAGTTTGTAATAAGATGACATCCCAGTTGTTGATTCTTTGACAGTTCCTATGCAATTGGGGTTTTATTCATAAAGTCCTTGCCTGCATCAGTGTCTTCAAGAGTTACCTATTCTATCCTCCAGGAGATTTAGTGTTTCTGTTTTAATATTAAGATCTTTGATCCATTTCTATTTTTTAGTGTATGGTGAAACATTTGAGTCTAGTTTTAATCTCTGGCAGGTGGGAAGCCCAGTTTTTCCATTATCATTTATTAGAGAGGCTATCTTTCTTTCAGCAAATATGTTTGGCATCTCTGTCAAAGATATGGTGGCTAAGTATGTCTGAAGCTGTTTCTGAATTTTCTGATCTATTCCAATGATTCTTGGGTCTGGTTTTTTTTTTGTTTTTTTTTTTTTTTTTTAACCAGTACCCTGCTGGTTTTATCACAGTAGCTTTGTACTATAATTTCAAACAAGGAATTGTGATTTCAAATTAGGAATTGCCTTGTGCTGGAAGAGCAATTAAACAAAAGAAAAGCAATAAAAAGAGTAACACTAGGAAAGGAAAAAAATTGAATTATCATTAGCCATAGATGACACGATAATCTACATAGTAGATCCCAAAAGTTCCACCAAAAGACTTCTAGATTTAATATTCAAATTCAGTAGCCTAGCTAGATACAAAGTCATCACTCAAAACTCAACAGCCTTCCTGTACATGAATAATAAACTCACTGAAAGAGAAGCTAGGGAAACAACACCTTTCACAATAGCATCCAAAAACACAAACAAAAAACTTAACTACCTAAGAATCCTAAATTTCTAACAAAAGAAGTAAAAGACCTATATATTCAAAACTAGAATGCCCTGTAAAAGGAAATTGAAGAGGATATCAGAAAATGGAAAGATACCCCTTGTTCTTCTCTAGTAAGAACCAATATAACGATAATAGTCATGCTTCCAAACCTGTTACACAGATTTAATGCTAGCCCAATCAAAACTCCACTGTATATCTCACAGAATAGAGAAAGCAATCCTAAAATGTATTTGGAACCAGAAGAGACCTAGAACAGGTTTTTTGTTTTGTTTTGTTTTTCAGAACCGGGGATTGATTTTTTTTCAGGCCCTCATGCTTGCCAGGGAAGCACTTACTCCACTGAGCTATCTCCCCGGCTTCTATTTTTTTTAAATCTAGTCTTTCAATTGCTGGCTTTTGCTAGAGAGTTTGGGCTATTTATATTTATTATAATTACTCATATGACTATATCTAAATCTACCACATTTCTATGGCTCATTTGTTCTTTGATTTTTTTCCTATTGTATTTTTTTTTAATTAACTAGCTTTTGTTTTTTTGGTGTTGAGTTTTGTTACTGGTTTTTTGCTGTGCTAAGGATCAAACCATATCCTCACACTTAACAAGCATTTTAAAATTCTGTTTCATTCAAACTACTGGATTAGCTATACTTTATTTTTAATGATTAACTTAAGGTTTACAACATTCCTTGAAAAATATCACACTATTTTACACTGAGTATAAAAAGTTTGCAATAAAATATTTCCATTTAACTCTTCTTTGTTATTGCCATATTTTGCTTTTTCATGTTATGACTCCTACAATATTATTATTTTTCATTTATACAGTCGGCTATATTTTAAAGCTTTCTAAAATGTTAGGAAGACTCCTTGATACTTACCCATGTTTGTAAATTTCATAGTTTTTCATTTCCTATTTTGTGTAGATCCATATTTTATCAACCATCACTGTTTTTCTACTGGAAGAACTTCCTTGCATGTATCTTAAAGCATGTGTGCTGGCTATAAACTTTGATAGCTTTTCTTGGTCTAAAAAAGTTTTTACTCTTCACATTTCATAAGTATTTTTCATTTAGTCTATAATTTCTGTTCTATTTCTCTCTTCTCTTCTAAAGACTCCAGTTGACAGGTTACTTTGTTTGCCATTGCTGTTACAGATGGGTCTAATTTTCTTAGCCATGTATGTCTAGATACAACTATAATTTTAGAGAGGTTCTATTACTAAGTCTTGAAATTTATTTTTTTATATCTATTATGTGGTTAATTCTTTTAGTAAATAAAATTTTCCTTTCAGATAGAAGTACTTTTTAGGTTATTTATTAAATCTAGTCCTTTCCTCATTGCATTCATATTTTCCTTTTAATAATTTATTATTTGAGTCTATTTGTAATATCTGTTTCATGTCTTTGCTAATTCTATTATCTGTCATTCTGGAGTTTGTGTTACTAATTTTTCTTTTGCTTATGGATCACATTCTTCTGCTTTTTGTATGTCTTGCAATTTATTATCAAATGACAAATGCTGTGAATTTTTCATTAAGTGCTAAATTTTAATTCTTTCAAAAACTTGCCCATTTTTTGACAAGTAATTATGTCTCTTTTGGATTAGTTTTAGTCTTTTGATGCTTATCTTAAAGGCTTTTACAGTGTGCAGATTAACCTTTATTCTAAGACTACTTTAGCCCCACCACTAAGAGTTGAATCATACAGGTTTCAAATGAATGTTCCGTAAGTGGCATGAGATCCCTCTACACCAGGTGGTAAAAACAGAATTTCTGGCCCTGTGTGACCTATGAAATTGTTAACTTTTCATATACCTACTATTTTTTTTCTTCTCCAGGAGTTCTGTTCCATCCTATATTTGTTCAGATTTCTATCTGGCCAAGACTCAAGGGCACCCACCCTCTTTCCTAGCCAAGCACCTTCACTTCTTGTACTCTGCCTCATGGTCTAGCTACCTCAGCTCACCTAAGTTCTAATCTTTGTTTTCATAACTCAGCAAGCTCTGTGCTCCACCTAATTCCCACTCATTGCACCTGGTCTAAAACTTACCCAGAGGGAAAGGGCTAGGATAATCACTGTACTCAAAGATTACAGTCTTTTGTTAGCTGATGTCTGTATTTGACAATATCGATATTTTCTAATTATTTCTAGGGATTTTATGGAGTTTGGGGGTAGGATTTAGTAGGGGCCCTATAGACCCACATGATTAGAATTGGAGATCTCTGCAGTTGTGTTTGCTTTTGGGGGCAGGGGACTATATATTTAAAGCTGTGGTTTTATAATAAGAATGCTACATAATGTAAGACTATTTCAGAATACTTCTAACGAGAAAATCGATTAATGATAGGAATCACCTAAAATTTAAAAACAATTTTAGATATCTTTGAACATCTAAAAGCTGAGGAGTTAGTACTTTATTCTGAAAATGTAATGAAATCTTGTCAAACAAGCAAAGGCTCATTTATATTTAAATAACATTATTACTTCTAAGGACATAAGTAGTTTTATTCAATATTTCATTTGTGAGCCTTTAACTACCTACTTTGTTCTTAAGAAATTGTTCTGATCATCAGTCTGAGCCTTCCTAATATCTTGTCATGATTCCTCATCACTTTTCTTCCAAATAACTTCTGATTTTTGCTGTTTGGCCTCTAAAATGTAGAAGTGATTTTTCTACTAGAATAATCAGTGTAGCATTTCCTATGACATTGAGTGTCCTTCAAAAAAATAAAGACTTCTCTCAGCCTCAAGATTCAAAATAATTAATTTAAGAAAAAACATTTCTTAATTTTTCCTGGAGACTGATAGTTTTCTTCCCAATTCTCTGTGCCCCATGCTACTTATTCAGAGCTATCCACCATAATGATGATACAACTAGCCTCAGCTTACACTTAGGCTATTGTCCAAACTATTGTTTGTTTAATCCTGGTTGCTCAGAACTTGGAATAAATTTCTTGGACATGTTGAAGAATTTATGAGCTATTTCATTACATTTAAGATTCTGAGCACTACCCAGACCACCTCATAACAAAGACTCTTTATAAGAAGGAAAACAGTTAAGCATATTTTCAGCACAAACTTATGATAGTAGATTGAACTTGTCTTCTTTTTCTCACATGTATTGACATGCTGCTTCATGCACATAATGACTGGAGTAATCCCAGCCTTAGAAGCAAGGCTGAGGATAAAAGTGGTGTCAACCAATCTCTACCCTTGTATCATCATTGGCCAAAGAGCCAAAGCACAAGCCAACCTTGCCATTGACTTTGTTCAGCATCTTTGCTAAATGACTTGTCATACTCAAGATTCTTTCAGTGCTGTAGCTACCTGGTACTTAGTAAGTCTATTCTAATCTCAAATCATACATGTTGATTTATTTATTTTTATTGTACACAGTAGTAAATGAAACACGAGTGCAGAATCTATTTCATTCGCTACTAAGCCCCAGTACCCATCATTCCTTTAACTTCTTGAAATTTTGTTGCATCTTTGCAACAGAATTTTATCTGAGTGTAAAATAGCTTTACGCTTGCCAGTATTTGACTGAGATGCATTGCCAATTATCGTTAGTTCACAATTGATGAAAACAGCATAAATACAAGTGCCTTTCCATAAGTAACTTAACATAAAAGTTTTGGGGGTAGTTTTGTTTATTTGTTTTGCAGTGGTAGGAATAAAATTCTGGGCGTCATGCTAAGCAAACACTCTAGCCCTGAGTTACATCTTCAACCTTTAAAAAGTAATCTTTATTAGAAGTGTATCTTTAAATGAGCTAGATAGAGAAAGTATGTTTCATATCTTGAATGTCAATAGCACAATATTTTTTAAAACTTTTGTTTGTCACCCTAACAATTTTATGCTTGGTACAACGAACTATGGACCAAGCAGGCTTGGGAAGCAGCAGAGACACTTCTTTGTAATGGGAGGAAGGACGATGTTGATGTCCTATCACCTTGTTCTGAAATTCTGGAGCTGGCCAGATAGCTCAATAGGCTAAAGCACCTGCTTAGGCAGAGCACAGGGACTAGGATCTGATCCCTGGCAAGCCGTGCCAGCCCGGTGCACACCTATAATCCCAGTGCTTGGGAGGCTGAAAACAGGAGAATCACTGCAAGTCCAATCTATATAGTTAAGACTCTGTATATCCTATACTAAATACATAAAAAAAAAGAAATGAAATTCTGTATCATTTTTAATGTTTTTTACTTTTTTTTAGTTCTCTTTAAAATAAAATTTTAAAAAAGGAAAGAAGGGGCCAGGGTGGCTCAGTGGAATAAGCGCTTCCCAGGCAAGTGCAAGGGCCTGAATTCAAACCCTGGTTCCATAAACAAATAAATAAATAATAAAAAAAGAAAGAAAACTAACAGAATTCCCTAACTATAGATGTTCTTTGATGATTCTAGGAACACATACATATAAAAATTAAATATAGTTGATGCTCACCATTTGGAAAAGCCTCATTTTCCCCAGGGGAACACACACACACACACACACACACACACACACACATTCTCTCTCTCTCTCCCTCTCTCTCTCTCTCTCATTAGAAGATTGCTGAAGTGCAGTGACTTGCCTACCATCATTCTGTACCTATGGAGTGCAGTGGCTAACACCCTAGACACTCTAGGATCAAAAGAGACAAAGATTTGGCTCCCATTTTTGCTTGGATGAAGTGTGGCAGGAGATAAGCTTTACTGCATTAATTCAGGACTTTTGATGTACCTAGGTGAGAACTATCTGCCTCCACATGGAAGATTTTATTTTAAAGAGAAATATAGAGCCATAAAATTTAAGATATACAAGTTGTAAGTTGTATGGACTAGTTAAAAAACAGTAGATCCCTTCCTTTTAAGAGCTATAATGTTAAAATGAAGTGTCAGTAGCATCTATTCCCTAATTATTTAAGCTGTTACTGAGAACACAGTATTCTAAGACTCATATAGAAAAGAAAAAACCTTTTGTTGCCTTCAGTGGTCCTCCTAACACACCATCATGGAAGAAAGATGGATAAAAATTTATGTATCAGTCCAAGGAGAAAGGAGGTGGGTTGAATCTTCAAAACTAAATATCAGTAAAAAGAATAAGATCAAACGAAGGATCTCTAGAATTTGATATCTGGGAGGAATCTGAGAGACCATTCAAGTACTTTCTTTTCCTAGGAGGCTTGCAGCGAGCAATTGAGGAGTACCAATTGGATAGCATCAGACAGAATGAGATTTATCTATTTTTTTGCAATGTATTAATTATTGAATCTGTCCTACTAATTTGATTTGAAACTGTCTCATTGCTATTTGTTCTTCAATTAAAAAAAAAAGAATATTAGAAAACCGTTTCAGTCACAATTTGAAAGATTAGTTATTTTGGATTGCATCATCAGAAATACAGACAGAGGAAATGGTAATTGGTTAGTCAGATATGAAAATAAGAAATGTAAAAAGGAAATTGATGGTGAGGAATCAAACTGCACTGATGACAAAGAATTGCTTGTTAAAACAGCTGCAATCGATAATGGTCTAGCATTCCTCTTTAAGCATCCTGACGAATGGAGAGCATATCCATTTCACTGGGCTTGGCTTCCTTAAGCAAAAGTTCATTTTTCTGAATAAAAAACTTGATTCTCCCATGTATTTCTCACATAAACTTTGCACAAGATTTGTGTGAAGATCTTTATGAACTTTTTAAGACTGACAAAAGCTTTCATAAAGCTACTTTTGAAAGTCAGATGTCTGTCATGAGGGGCCAGATCTTAAACCTCACTCAGGTGTTGAGAGATGGGAAGAGCCCAATGGAGCTGGTATAGATGCCCTGAGTGAGCGTGGAGCACAGTCAAGGGTGCGGGCAGGGTCGCATCACCACCTGACCATCACGTTTACCCAGATGATCCATGCAGGAAGCCCTTTTTCTCCTTACTAGATGTAAGAAAGGCAGCTGTTGGGCATCACTGTGTTCTTAAAACAGTACATTTTACATCTGCTTCAGATCCCAAAATTTCAAGTCATTTAAGTCTCTAAAAAAAGTTTTCTTTCGAATGTAATCAAAAGTTTACAGTTTTTTATCCAAATATTAAATTCCATTTCAGGGGGAAAAAAAAAGCAGTACTTATGAAAAACTCCAGGCACTTGTGAGGCATTCATTCTCCCAGGTCTGGCAAGGACAGCACTGTGAAAGCTATCCCAGCATGCAGGACAGCACAGCAGGAGGGAAGGGGCGGAGAAGGGGTGAGAACGTGTGCGTGACACGGGCCTGGTGTTGGGGCTGCAGCCCGCTGTTTCCAACCAATGGAAACAGCGTTTTCCTAAGGAGAACGCACAGGAGAACCTGTCACTCCTCACTTAGGCCTAATGCAGAGCAGCAGGAGCTCAGCCGCCTGTACCAGGTCACAGCCTGCAGGGCGCCATCTGCGAGGGTGCACTGGATGCACCTGCTCGCGCTTTTCCACTGACACGTACTCACCCAAGGCAGGGTACCCCCGGTGAAATCGATCTGCTCCCAGCCATCCAAGAAAAAGGGACAGCGCAACCGCCACCTTGTATGAGTGGCCATTTACATTCCAGCAAGGTATGGACTTGTAAAAACCAACTTCCTTTCCAGTAAAATGTGTTTCATTGCCACTGGAGTCCTTACACATTATGTTGGGTGCTGGGAGACATGGAACATGAGCTGTGTAGTTTGTACAGTTAACTGGTTCTTGTGTAGCATCATTTATTTTTGGATCTTTGCAAATATATTGCCCCACGCGAGGTCCTCGCATCTCGGCGTCTCCTCAGCCCCGGCCACGGCAGTGTAAGCCACCTCCCAGGAACCCGAGGCGACGGCTGCAAGGCACAAGACTCTGAGCTGCGGAGTGACCATGGGCTCAGCAGACACGGGCCACGGAGCCCCGGCAGCCGCCATGCTGGACCGGGCATGGTGCCAGAATGAGATTTAATAAATGCAGCTCTGCTGCTTCTTAGTTGTGTAACCTTAATATGTTTCCTGACTTCCTCAAACCTTAGTGTCCTCAATCTCAAGATAAAATAACCATACTCACCTACATAGAAAAATTAAGATAAAATATGTGTGACTCAATAAATGTTAGTTTATTTCCTGCTGCAAAATCAGATGGGAACCCAAGCTTCCACACCTCCCAGCTCTGTACCATGTGGTCTGCAGCTTACATTCTCAGCCTTTGAGAATAGATTTTAAGTACTTCCCCAGCCTCACTGCTGATAGGCCATAAAGTTTTTTCAGGTGACCTAAAGGCTGAGACTAGACAAATATAGTACTACTGACATATGTACTTTTTTCTGCATCATTTGATACAATATTTTAAAAATGTAAAAGACAGCCAGGCATGGTGGTGCATGCATTGTAATCCCAGCACTCCACTCAGGAGGCTAAGGCAGGAAGATCTCTAAATTCAAGAGCAGCCTGGGCTACAAAGTGAGCTCAAAGCTAGCTAGCCTGGACTGCATACTGAGATCTGGTCTCAAAAAGGTAAAAATAAATAAATAAATAAGATGCCTGCTCCCTGTGGTTTGGTGTGGCAGTGTTGTAAAAAATAAAAAAATGATTGTGAGTCAGCAACCTTAACTCAAGGATCTTCCCTTCCTTGGTTTTTTGAGACAAGTTCTTACTAAGTAGCCCACGATGGCCTTGAATTTATGGCGATCCTTCCACCTCAGCCTCCCAGGCGCTGCAGTTACAGGTGTTATAGTTTGTGTCTAAGTGTCCCCTGAGGCCTCATGCAGTCATGGTGTGGCTTCTGGAGTTTGTGATTGATTATTGTGGGTTTAGGTGCTTCACCTGCCCTGGGGTGGGTAAGCTGCATATAATGTAAGGAGAGAGGCTGGCTAACTGCTGGAGCTGCTGCCACTCCTCTTGCTCTCTGCTCTTTTCCACTCTGCCTTGGAGGCAGCTGAGTATGGACTGAAATCTCCACTGACTGTGAGCTACATAAACCTTTCCTTTCTTCATTTTGGGTGTCAGGTATTTTGTCCCAGCAAGGAGAGAAAAGTAACTGAGACACAGGCATGCACGACCATGCCCCACTTTAAAATTTCTGTATTTGTTTTGTTCTCCTTCCACCTTGATTCACTCAGATTTGTATTAAAGGGCTTAAATGACATAATAAAGCTAAGATATTTACTGATTGTGAAATTTTATTTGCACACTAATGTCTCATCAAAAGCATCATCTTCTTTTAATCCTAGAAAGTAATTCTCATTGCTGTGACTTTGTGGCACTGAGTATCTCATGAATGAAGGCAAATCTGGAGAAGACGGACTAGGTCTCTATCTGATTGTTGTACAAATTATTTCTGAATTTTAAAGAGGGCAGCACAGACTACTTTGCAAAGCTGCATGTGGCCCTCTGAAAGCCAAATTACATTGTTCTCTGGCACTGGCTGGAGTGTGACTCAGACACTAAAAAATGAAAAAAAAAAGTCAGTGGTTGGGTTAAGTTTAATATTACAGGGAACATCTGCATGAAATAATAAAGAAAAAAGAAAATAAATCTCATCCCTCAAAAGAGGAATAATGAAATACTTCCCCACCCATGATATGTATTCATTTAAGAAATATTTTTGGAACAGGAGAAAACCTTTGGGTAGGGACTTTATAGGCAATCATTGTAGTGGATACAAATTTTATATTCCTTATGGTTTAAGGCCATAAGGTCTTACATCACCCACAAGCGTGACCCCCCAAAAGTGAGGATACTGATGGCAGGTTATAGTCCTCTTAATTGAGTTATTCATTTAACAAATGTTTGTTGAGCAAAATAAATATATGCCAAGCTCAGTTCTAGGGCCTGGAATACCCTGGTGAGTAAACCATGTAAAATCTTTTCAGATGTGTTGTCTTCTTCTAGTCAGGCTGCTATAAGACAATACCATATACTGAGAGCTTATAAACAATAGAAATTCATTTTTCATAGTTCTGGAGTGGGAAAATTGAAGACCAAGGCAGTTTTGGTGTCTTGTAAAACTCTTTCTGGCTCCTGGATAGTACCTTCTCCATGTCCTCACACAGGAGGACGAGTGACAATCCTGGGACATCTTTGCAAGTGCACTGTTCCACACAGTGAAGCCTCTGCCCTCATGAGTTTGTCAATCCCCAAAGGCCCTGCTTCAAAATGCTATCACGCTAGGAATTAGGTCCAATATATGTATTCAAAGAAGATACAAATATTCAACGTATAGCATACAGAAATCATATTCAAGTGGCAATTAAACTCACATCTTAGAATTTCTAAGATAAAATTTCAAACAAAAAAGTCAAATAATGAAGTGTTATAGATTTTTTAAAGACAATGTACCTTTTTTTAAACCTATGTATTCCACTAGCAACCAGTCATGAAATGCAAGAGACAACCATACTATTCTGTGAACTAATTATTCAATGCCATTGAAAAAAATACCTCCTCACCATTGGTTTGCTTAGCAGAGATGTGTAAATCTTGGACCTCAAATCTTTAATAATCTTCAGTGACAAAGTTCAAAAGGGACTTCCCAAGTTCTTATGAAAATTCCTTTTATAAGGATGTCACAGAAATGTTCTTTATTTTATACCGGAACACTTGATTTCTATGACTCCACTGTACCCTAGGAACTGTAATGAAAATCTATATCAAATTTCTGTCTTCTGTTGCCCTTGCTACCAGCCAATCTCTATATCAACAACACAAACAAAATTGTCATGTGAGTTGCTGTGTTAGCTTCTGTATTCAACAAACCAAGTGAGCACAGGAAAACTTGTTTAACACTTAAAAAGAAAATGGCTCACTAAAGATTACAAAGTGGATGAACAGAAATTGTTCACATAATTGCATTCTCTCTCTCTCTCTCTCTCCCTCTCTCCTCTCTCTCTCTCTCCCTCTCTCTCACTTACTCAAGCATACATGGGGAGTTCCAACTCACAGCATTAAATCACCAGCAGGAGTTATTACAGCTGAACTAAAAACGAACCTCTTATACCCCAGGGCTGTCCGGTGACTTTGCCACCTCCCACCCTCCCTGTACAGTTGACAGTGATGGACTGTCAAGTGAATACTACACAGCCTCCTCCTGCTGTCCCTGGCTTCACAATGCAGCTTTACAAAGATAAAATAATAACGACATGTCAATCAGCCTCTCTTAAACTAGCTCTGTGTAATGTCTGTCAAAGCCCCTCTCAGGCCAGTTCCTGCCAGGAAATTACTGCTGCCTGAGAAATGGCCAGCAGTGTAAGCCCCTTGCTGGGTCTCTCACTAAGTATTTTTCTCATTTCCATGGCTCTTCAAATTTGGAAACTATTTTATGATCATTTTAATTATACAATTCAGCATACTTTAATCCTGAGAACCTTGCCAAGTAGATCTGCATCACTACTCTAATTTTATAGATGAGAATACAGTTACTCAAGACCACACAGCAGTCAGCAGTTGTAACTAACTGTTTAGCTCTTGGGGCCACAGAGTGACCTGTGGTTGCTACTGAAGCATCATCTGTGAAGGCCTTCTGCTGCTCCTGAGCATTCTGTCCCATGCCTGGAGTTCTCTGACTGTGATAGATGTTTAAGAGGAAACTACTGGTTGTTTATGTAGTACTCCAGGGCAGAGTCAACAGAGTACCGACTCCACTAAGCACCATGTGTTCAAATGAACACAGACATAGTCCCCTGCATGGCTTGCCAAGGGGAATTCTTCATGCCCCTAAGCCTTCACCTGCACATCCAATCATTTAGTGGTCATAAGAAAAGGTTGCACATACTCAGCAAGAGCAAACTATGAAGCTTTGCTCCTTTCTGAGGGTTTTTCTGTCACCCACTCACAAATCTCCTATATCCTCACTGAGTTCAAGAGAGGGTGAGAGAAGGAGAATTCCAGGAGTCTGCTTGCTAAGGCTGGTGGTGCCCACAGGCCCCATGGGCAAGTGTGCACTGACCTGCACCACAAGAAAGTTCAAGGGAAGTGCTTCCCTGGCAAGTGCAAAGGCCTGAGTTCAATCCCTGGTTCCACCAAAAAACAGAAAAAATACTAAGAAAGTTCATGGGAGAAATTGCCAGGTGTCTCTGGGATCTGGAGGGCAGAGAACCCAGTGCCTTCTTCCCACTGAAGATGTTGGGTGGAACCAACAGCAGAGCACAGAACAAGGGCAGCAAGCTACATTCTGAATGAGCATGTTTGCATTTCCTAGGACCTGAATAGATTCTGCAAATGGTAATTCAGAGCCACACAGTGGCACATGCTTGTAATCCCAGTACTTGGGATGCTGATGTAGGAGGATCATTGCAAGTGTGAGATCAGCTTTGGCTACATGTTGAGTTCAAGACCAGCCCAAACTACAGGGAGAAACTTTGCTTCAAAAGAGTATGGGGGATGTTTTAGGTTTGAGATGTTTTAAACAGATACATCTAAGAGGGCTGACTCACTAAAGGTTTGTAGGATCAACCTCCAGGATCAGAAGGCAGGATAAAATCAAGGACTAAAGCAGAAAAATCCCAGTGGGGAGCCTCTGAAAAGGTAGAATGCTACCCAGAGCAAAGTGTGTATAAGCATGTCATCCACAGAGCACTTTAAGGGCCCCGAAGGAGGAGAGCACCAGAAAGCATAAATACTATGCAATAAGCAAGGGAGTCCTATCCATTTCCTCTAACCATCCAGTGCCAAAGCTTCTCTAAACTTGAAAGAGAACAAAAAATACAGGGGATTAAAACAAAGAAAAGATGGGGGCCAGGGAGATAGCTCAGTAGAATAAGTGCTTCCCTGGCAAGCCCAAGAGCCTGAGTTCAATCCCTAGTTCTGCAAAAAAAAAAAAAAAAAAAAAAAAAAAAAAAGAAAGAAAAACAATAATAATAAAATAAAGACTAAAAGCCCTATTATATTAGTACATTTAAGGGGTCCAAGTTTGATAACCTCCACACCTCCAGCTACCCCTACCCATGATCTTGTCTGCATCTTCCCATTGATCTATGTTAAGTCCCAGGTGTCTCACAGTCTTGGCCTAAGTGGGCACGAGAAGAGGTGAAGCGAAGTCTGAAGTAGTGTGGTGGGGCTGTGGAGGAGAAAAAGAAGTTCCCATGGCACCAGAGGTAAAGAAACTCTAGAGTACCAAGTGGACCAGCTGCTGAGGTCAAGAGGAACCTACTACAGATCAGCAGTGGAGCTCCAGTTGCCCAGAATCTAGAGTAGGGTGAACATGGCTGCCCTCCAAGGAGATGATGAGGACCAACAACAGAAGGAGGACGTTTCCAGTGCTGAAGGTAAATAAACACATGGATCTCAATGTATGCACTCTTTCTTGCTGGCATTTGTGCAGACAACCACTGCTGACAGTGCTGAAATGGAAAGTGTGTACCAGAGGACAGGTCTGAACTGCAGGTACCTGGCTAAGTGTTCAGACTCTCTGACTCACCCAACTTTAAGGGTCACTGGGTAAAGGCAGCATCAGCCAAGCCAAACTCACCAACAAGCTCCACCAAGGAAGCCAGATCATGTTTGATTTTTTAATAAATATAAGCTTTGAATTTACAGGGTAAGAGTCAGAAGTCCAGAGCACACAACTCCTAAATAGTGATTTCCAAAGACCCAGCACATACATGGGAGAGTTTAAGAAATAGAGATTGACACTCTTAAAGCGTAATATGGTCCATTTGCAAAGTTTTTCTTAAAGGAAAGAAGCAATTAAAAATATATGATGGAAAATTTCAAGACAGACAGAAACATTAGTGCTCCAAGTCAAGAAGTGGCTTATGTCTGGAACTTGCCCACCCACACCCTCACTCTCTCCCACATAAGACTATGACAAGAACCCCAATATACAGCCTTACACCCTAGCCTATATCCATGGGAACAATTCTCCAGCATACTCTGATGATATATCTATATCTCTTCCCATCCTCTAATCTCCCATCTTTGAATGACTGCCAACACTAGCAGATGTCCCCATGAGTCTTAGCACCAATTCATCTACTAGCTTAGGATCCTTTCTTATTAAAAGCCTCCCATGGCCACAGACAACGTGGATAGCCAGTGCAATGCCTCAGCCCAAGTTCAGCTCACAGCTTCATGGATATCCATGTAGCCATCTCCCATGTGAATCAAGGCTCTTGTCTTTCAATCATTCTTGTTGGTTGTGACAACCAGTATTGGTCTCATTGATCCATTATATAGGTACAAAATAGGTTTCATGGGTTAAGAAAAAAAAAAAAAAAACCTTACTAACTTCATTTTCAGATGTGAGGAGAAATGGATATTCTGCTGTTTATCAAAGTCCCACAGCCAACAACCTTTCATTTATTTATTTGTCTGTAATAGCATTGTTCTCCTGAGTCACTTATATGCTACTGTTGAATTCAAGTACAGAAGCCATATAGTTGTCCTCATTCACCGTAATTAACATTAAAAAGCAGAAAACAACTTTCTGTTGGAGCACCGCTGACTCCAGCCATCGTTGCTCACCAAAAGATTGCTGGAGAGACCTGCCTTCCAACCAGAGTTCCACTGAGGCTGGCTACCTGTCCTCATCCTGAAGACCACCAGGAAGAAGTGACTACCACAGCGCCCTATAGGAACCTTGGGAGCACTACCCTGTGCCAATCCACCATTGAGAAAGCCCTGCACAAATCTGGCCTGCACTCATCAACACTGGATACTTCCTCAACTGCAGATTGCCCCACCTCTCCTTAATGAGGTAGAAACCACACTGAATCCCACACGGTGTGAGCGATGGTGAGCCTACCCTGCCCTCCCACTTTACTGAGAACCTCAGTGACCTGCACCCCACCCATCTACCATCACTGCAAAGAAAAAGACAAAAGGAAGAAACAAAAGGCAATCTCAGACCTCTAGCCCACCCAAAACAAGTCCAGGAGACAAGATCATAGAAGAATTGACTGAAATTTCTGAAATGATAGCAACTCAAGTAAAGAAACAACTCCATCAGGCTACTGAGGAAATCAGATTAGAAATAAGCTTTCAGGTAAAAAAGGAAATGACAATGATAAGAACTGCTCGCTACATCTAAGAAAATACAGATTTTAAAAAATATTAGAAAGGAATAGGAAAATGGTGGAAACATTGAATGAACAATACAAAAAAGAATTAGAATGCATGCAACAGATTCAAATAGATATCCAGTACATTACAAATTCCAATGAAAGCTGGCAAAACTGCTTGAATGAAACATAAGATGAAATTTCATACCTTGAAGATAGCATTGCAGCTAGCGAACACTGAAGGAAATATCTCTCAAAAGTAATGAAAAATCAGGAAATAAAAATAAAACAGCTATAAGATTATGCAAAGAAAAATAATGTAAGACTAATAGGTATCAAAGATACAGCTGGAAACAACACAAAAGAGATAAAAAGAGAGTTTGAGAAGTAGTAGCAGAAAATTTCCCAAGCATGGGAAAAAGCCTAATATATAGATAACTGAAGCATATAGCTAAATCAACACCATGACATATAATAATCAAGATCCCAGAAACTGAGTGAAAGAACAGAACATTAAAAGCTGTTAGAGAGAAGAAACAGATCACCTATAATGGAAAGGCCATCAGAATTACAGTAGATTTCTCAACACAGACAATCAAATCAAGAAGAGCTTTTAGTAAGATATTTGAAGTCCTGAAAGAAAACTTTCAACCCAGATTGATGTATCCTGCAAAACTATCAATCAAATTTAATGGAGAGGGCCAAACAAATAGCTCAGCACATTAAAGCACCTACAAGCAGGTGCAGGGGCCAGGGGTGCAATCCCCGGGCCTGCCCCGCCCCCTGGGGATCACTGAGCCAGCAATTGAGACTGGGCATGGTAGCACATGCCTATAATCCCAGCTCTTGGGAGGCTGTAAACAGGCAGATCACTATTAGTCTGATCTAGTAGTGAGACCCTGAACACGCTATAGATCCTTCCCTAAAAAATATACAAAAAAAAAAAAAATTTAATGGAGAGATGAGCTGGCCAGATAGCTCAGCAGTCTAAAGCACCTACGTAGGCAGAGCACAGAGGCCAGTGTTCATCCCCAGAGTGCCATGTCAGCCCTGCAACCAGGGTGCGCTGTTGATTGAGACTAGGCATGGTGGCAAGCTCCTGTAACCCCAGAACTTGGGAGACTGAAAACAAGAGGATTACTACAAGTCTGATCTATGTAGTTAAACCCTGTAAACCCTGTGCTAAATACAAGAAAATAAAATAAAATCAATAAAAATGCAATGGAAAAATAAGACAATTTCATGACAAAAACAACTGAAGAAATTCATGAATTTCTAATTTCTAATTCTACAAAGAATACTGACAAATATTTTTTAAAAAGACAAAGATGACCACAACTTCAACAACATAAGAGAATTACCAGGCTCTGGAGATAGGTCAGTGGTCTAAGCACCTGCCTAGGCAAATGCAAGGACCCAAGTTCAATCCCCAGTCCCTTGGTATGCCATGCCAGCCCCACCCCAGGGGTACCTAGCCAGACACCAAGACTGGGCATGGTGGAAAACACCTGTAATTCCAGCACTGGGAAGACTGAAAAAGGAGAATCACTACGTTCTGAGCCGTACCAAATACACAAAATTAAAAAAAAAAAAAAAGACAAATATCAAGCAGAGCACATAATTAAGCAAAGGAGCAAAGTAGGTATCCCACAGTAGGAACACAATATGCCAAAGATAAGCCAATACATATCAGTTATAACTAACAATGTAAATGGCCCCAACTCATCAATCAAAAGAAACAGACTGGCAGAGTGGATAAAGAAACAAAATCAAACAATATATTGCATACAGCAAATCCTTTTAACTCAAAAAAAAGGAAGAAGTGAAATTATCATTTTATTTCCAGGTGACATAATACTGTACATAGAAGACCACAAAAACTCCACTAAGAGACTTGTAAATTTAACAATCAACTTTAGTAGCATAGTAGGATACAAAATCAACACTCAAAAAATCAATAGCATTTCTCTACACAAACAATGAACCTACCAAGAGAGAAATTATGGATATTACATTTTTCACAATAATACCCTCCCAAAAAAGGAACCAATCTCATAAAGGAAGTAAAAGATTTATACTGTGAAAAGTGTAGCACTCTCAAAAAAGAGATAGAAGAGGATTTCAGAAAACAGAAAGATATTTCTTGCTGCTTTACAGGAAGAAACAGCATTTTGAAAATGATTATACTTCCAATATTATTATACAGATTCAATGTAATCTTGATTAAAATACTATTAGTATATCTCATAGATCTAGAGAAAAACATTTCTAAACTTCATGTGGAACCATAAGAGACCTAGAATAGCAAAACCAATCCTGAGTAACAAAGAAAAGTCAGGAAGTATCACAATTCCTGACTTGAAATTATACTATGAAGCTACTGTGATAAAATCAGCATGGGGGCTGGGGAGATAGCTCACTGGAATATGTGATTGCCTGGCAAGTGCAAGGTCCTGAGTTTGATCCCTGATACCACAAAACAAACAAACAAACAAAAATCAGCATGGTACTAGCATAGAGACAGACCTGAGGATCAATGGACCAGATTAGAAGATGTAAACACAACTACAAGCAAACTCAGCCCCTTATCTTTGACAAAGTAACCAAACATACTCATTCAAATAAAGATAGCCTCTTTAATAAATTGTACTGGAAAAACTGGCTTTTCATGTGCCGAAGTCTCAAAATAGACCCATGCCTATTTACCATGCACAAAACTACAGTCAAAATGAACCTAAGATTTAAATATTAAAACTGAAACACTGAATCTTCTAAAAGAAAAAGTAGGTAGAAACCTGAAGGACATAAAAAGTTCATGAACAAAAATCATGAGAAATACTTCAATCAACAATTGGGATCCCATCTTCTTTAAGTTTCTGCACATCAAAGGAAATCACCAACAGAGTAAAAAGACAACCCACAAAGAGAAAAACAATTACAGCAGACTGCCCTTCAGACAAAGGACTCCTATCTAGAACATGTAAAGAATTTTTAAAAATAAGGCCTCCAAAATTCATAGACCTAATCCAAAAGTGGGCATCTGAGATGAGTATACAATTCACAAATGAAGATACAAATAGAAAATAAATATACGAAAAAATTATCAATATCATTGGTCACTCAAGAGACACAAATTAAAACAAAGTGAGATACCATCTTATGCCAGAAAGAAAGGCTATCATCAAAAAATCAACCAACTACAAATGCTGAAGAGGCTGTGGGGGGGAAAGCAACCCTTCTCCACTATTTGTGGGAGTGCAGGCTGGTACAACCATTATAGAAATCAGTATGGAGATTCCTCAAAAAGCTAGAATTAGTGGTCCCATTCAAATTAGCTATTCTCCTCCTAGATATTTTTCAAAAAGAACTGAAATATGATTTGTATTTTTCCTTTAACAAAAGGAATTGTCTAAAGACAATCCACAGAAAATGTTTTATTCATAATAAAGACATTATACCAAAATTATTGAAAAAGAAAAGAAGAATAGAAACTAAGACTCTAACATCATTGAAGGTGGAATACAGGATAGCATGGCTTAAGGGAAAGCAGTTCCCTACTCCAACTCCCACTGAATCTTGTGTTTAAAAACCTTGAGTAGAAGGAAAAATGATGGAAGGAAGGGGAAAAAATGTATGCATATACACAGGATAGCTAGAAGGATTATATTACTAATTTCTATTTGTTTATTGAGGGGAGAAGTTAATGCTTATAATTTCTATTTTGACCAATTTTACATATTTATATCTGGCAATCTGGGCTACTACTTTGAAGACAACAATGAATAAGGTGAATTCCTATCACCTTATTTTTGGAAATTCTGTACCATTTCTAATGCTTAATCTATTTTTAAAAAACATATGCCTTGATTATACAAAATAAATTTTCAAGTTTCCTAATATATCACACCCATCTACTACTCTGCTGTACTTTCCACCAGTCACATGATTTGGGGGGAGAGGAAGTCAAGCAGAGAAATGGAAGATATCTATTTTTCTTCAGAAACATCATGATTTTATCTTGAATGCTATCTTTAGTTCATTTTATGTTACTCTACCAAATTCCACAGACTAATTTACAAACAGTAGTAGTTTGTTCTGGCGGCTGGGGAGATCAATGTTAAGAGGCAGCATTTGGTGAGAACCTTCTGATGCCATCCAAAAGTCAGAAGGGCAAGAGAGCTCTAAGGAGCTGAGAGTAAGAGGGGACAAAACTGTCTTTTTCAATAACTCACTCTCATAAACAGGTTATCTCCCTCCCATGGTAAAGGGAGATAATTAATTCTCACCTCTACTGGACCCCACCTCCCAGTACCATCACTTTGAGTATTAACTTTTCAACACATGAACTTTAGGAGACTCCTTAGCAAGGATTCAGACCAATAGCCAGGTGATCTCCAAGGTCATTTCCAGGACAGCTCTACTATTAAATTACTCTAAAGCTTTAGAGAAACATCAAGGTTGGAAGACCCTGGATTAGTGGATTGGCAGTTGCCAAATCCAAAACCTAGAATCTGTTGTACCAACAAATCCCTTTATGACCTTAGGAGCAACCTCTGCTTTCTACTTCTGAGACACAGGAAGACCTCAGGTGAGATCTATATTAATGGTATTACCCAGATGCTCTCAGAATAATACTACAAAGTTGAAGTCTAACCACAATGCTTTCTTCGGGGGCTGGATGCACTAATACTAACTCAATACAGTTACCATCATAAGCTCACAATTTCTTTCTTCCCCTAAAACCACTCATCATAACTGAAGTAGTTAATGGCATTCTGGTTTGTCATGAGACTTAAATGGCAGATAATTACCTTGCTTGGTTTGAAGCAGGTTGAGAAGAGGGATTAGAATTTAGAATCTGTCTGTACACAATCACTGAGAGAACTGGTTCATTCTCATGTGATAAGGGAAAGCTCACCTTGGCAGGTAAAACACCCACCTGCAACAATAACAGTCCAGACATCAGTTGTAGAGAAAAATGAGAAGGGAGCTCAAATCACCAGAGAACTGTGAAGAGACACTGCTGAGAAGGCCAGAAAATACAGACCATAAACTTCAAGAAACTCTATCAACCACTGGTAGAACTCAGGCTTCAGGTTGGAATTTGGGGCATATCTATAGGTTCTGGGAAATGAGGAAGGGGCTCATGAACAGGCACAGATAAACAAGCACCAGGACAGAGGCCAGTTATAAAAAAAGGAGCACCAAGGAATGCACATTGGAACAAAGTGAACATCTCTGTTCTGTGGTTCAGATGAGAAGTATGGTCAAAAAATGCTGATTATGGGTCCGAGGTAGTCAGGAAAATGAGGAGAGAACAGAAAGGAAACTGGGAAGTGGCCCAAAAGGGGGAAGACAGCCTGAAGAGAAGAGACCTGAAAGGCAGATAAAGGAGAGTGTGCTGAAGAATGTCCCAGGAAATGAGACAAGAGTTCACGGCCAGACTGGGCTTGTGGGGCTCTAAGGACTTTGACAAGTACAGATCCAGCAGATGGAGATTATACTGGGTTTAAGAGAGGATGAGGAACGTGAACTTTTTTAGGTATAGTTATATAATGATTCAAACCAGACCTAAAATCTCCTAATGATAATTTTTCAAGTGGCTGGGTAAACCTGATGGAAGAATATTTCGTCAGGCTTAGTTACTAAGAAAATTATACCTACTTGGAAGAATTTATCTCTATATCAATTTTTTTATGCTGGACAACAAAATAAAACTAATGAATGCTGAGGTGCCCACTGACGTCTACAAATTCGTATTTCAAATATTTACAATCATAAATGACTTTGTTAGTATTAACTCAAAAATAGGTATTTATTAAACATAAACATGTAAAACAAATTAATGCTAATAAAATGGCACTTGTAGTTTAAAGTGTTCACTGCTCAAATATAGTTCACAATCACTGATACAATCTGAGTCCTTCCCATTGTTTTAAATTTGCTTATTACATATATGAAGAGCTTGACAGACAGCAATGAACAGCATAAAATATACTGTTCTGTAGTCCTCATGATACTGTAGTCTGTTCATATAATATGCGCAAATCACATAAATTCCCTGAAACCCAGTCTCTTTTTGTCTAGAACAGAAATGATAATACTAGACAAATTCATTAAAAATGCTTTATGTATTTTGTTCTCATTAGGAATAATGACATTAACACTAGCCTGACTGGGCCCAGCTGGAAAGTTTGAGATGCTTACTGACCAAGACAGATGACCTATCTGACTCAGGTGAATAAAACAAAAGAGAATCTAAAATAATGGAAAGTAGAAATCTAACACGCAGAAGCTCCTATAGGACCATTTGGTGAGCCTGCGGAAGAGCTCATATTCTCCCTGAGTCTACAGGTGTCATCCACATCATGTTACATCCAAGGGCAGTTTCCACACACAGGCTGTGTCATGCACACATGTACTATGTCATGCACACTTTCAGCTATTTTCTACTTAGATCACCCAAAATCCTTAGCAATTGGGGCATGGATACTTGAGATTCTGGGGACTCCTTTGGTTTTCATTTTCAAGGCATTCTGAAAACAGCTGCAGAAATACCGAGATCTTTGGAAAAGGCTGATCTTACTGCGTTTTTCAGCCAGACTGCAAACTGAGAGAAGTGGAAATATTACAAGCCTGTTTTCTGAAATTTCTGTCAAAGCTGCTCCAGCAATTTCTTGGCTTCATACATAACCCCCAAACATGACAATCTCCTTTTCCAATCCATCTGCTTTTGTAACTTTCCTACATTTAAATATTCAATCAAGCCAGATACAATAGTTACACAGTCCCAGTAGTACATAGATTTGCAAATCTGAGTTATGATGACCACAGGATACATAAATCAGTTGGAAAACTCACAGCACAAATCCCATACCTAAAGATTCAACTCCAAAAACTCCATTACAGCAACATTTCTGCAATATATTTTCAGAACAGCTAAAGGACAAATAGTGTTGAAATGATCTTAAACAAGAGTTCTAAGTAGGTTTGGCAAACATAAAGAATTAATATTATCTCACAACTAGAGACTTAAAATCCAGAATAACCTAGGGGAAGAACCAAAAGAAAAAGCAATTACCAATGTTTAATGTAAAGAATGTGAGTCAGGAACTTCAAACTGATCTTTTAGTATTCACTCACCCTTGTGATGGAAGCCTCAGGAAGCTTCTGTATACAGGCAGCTTTGCACACCAACCACATGTGTGGAACTACACTCACCAGCCGCAGCTCCATGCACCATGCTCTCCTGGGGGCCAAGGCATCCAAGAATTCATGACGTCAGTGCTCTTAGAAATAAAATTCACTTTTCCCCTCTCAAGAGATATAAAGCTCTTTCCTGTGGTCCCTCATCCATCCAGAGCAGTTTTCTGGGCAAATGACCAAAGCAACGCTCATTCAGAAAATCAGAAATAAGGTTGCCAAGAAAGTGGGAATGAAGAGACAATAGTGAGGCAAAGGCCACCTTATTAACTCCTTAATAGATCTTCAAAAATCTCTAGAAGACTGATTTATATTTGGCTCATGCCCAAGATTTTAATTTTTTCATTCAAAGAAAGCAAACTGGATGGGAGTAATCCTAGGAGGTTTCACCCAAAAAACACTAAAAGGTCAAAGTCTATTTAAGACTGTTCTAAGATAAGGGTCTTTAGGTTATTTGTGGACAACATCCAACTCCTGGAGCCTCTTGCAATTCTAAGTCAAGACACACATGCAGCTCCAAAACACAACTTAACATTATTTGAGCTAGAGAGTATTCCAGGCAGAGTTGGATATCACAGGTATGCTCTGTAGTGAGACTTCTAATTGTGGTTTTGTTCCTCGCAGTTGTCTGCCCCCATGATTAGAGCAGAACTGGACCGACTTTCAGTGCCCTTCTGATTCCTTTCCACTAAAAGACAGTTGTGGCAAAGGTTCTGTGATCTAGAATATCAGCTGATCATGTCAGTGTGCTCTTGAGAAAGAAGGGAAGGTAAATTTTAAGAAGAAAAATTTACTGACCCAAGTAATTTTCAGTTTCTAAGCAATACTTTTTATACATGTCCTCCACCAATGTGAAGAGCACAGAACAGACAAACAGCAGACTTTTATTATCCTTGCTTTCCTGTGGCATTCAGCTGTATTTGGGGTTATTTTACTCTGTCATTAGCATATACAAGACTGTTTATTTCCTTCCCTCTTAGTATTTTTTTTTTTGCTTCTAAAAACAAAAATTAGGGGTATTTAAACAAGAAAGGAGAAAGCCAAATTATTCCTATTTGCATACATGATTTTATAGAATAAACCTAAAGGTTTCACAGGAAAGAAAGAAAAAGAAAAGGTAAAGAAACCATTAAAATTAATAAATTCAGTAAGGCTGCAGGAAGCATAATCAATATGCACAAATCAGTAGCATTTCTGCACATCAATAAAAATACTGCTGAGAACTTCAAGCCCATAATGTTAAGTGAAATAAATCAGACACAGGAGTTTAAATATTGCGTGAAATGTAAATAAAGAGCACAATATTGAATTGATAATAGGAAGAAAGAAATTCTTCTTCAAATGGGAAAGGGAATGAGAGACAGGGAGGAAGGAAGGTAAAGGGACTAAAAAGAGAGAATCCAAAAAATGGAAATAGAGCTTTTTCATATGGGAAAAGGAGTAAGAAAGAGTCAGGAAAGGTAGGGGGGATGAGAGGAAAAGAGGAAGAAAAAGAATGAAGACTCCTCATGTACATGCACAAAGTCCACGAGATCCATGTAATCATTAGGTTCTATAAGCATGTGCTAATAAAAAATAAGTCTAAAATATTGATGAGAGGGCCAGGCATGGTGGTGCATGTCTGTAATCCCAGCACTCGGGAGGCTGAGGCAGGAGGATTGTTGTGAGTTTGAGACCAGCCTGAGCTACAAAGTGAGCTTAAGGCCAGCCTAAACCGCATAGTGAAATCCTGTCTCAAAAAGACAAAACAATAAAATAAAATAAATAAATAAAATAAAATATTGATGAGAAACATAAAAAAGAATCTCCCTCATAAAAACTAATAAAATAAAATAAAATACTTAGGATAAGTTTAACCAAGGAATGAATTATCTCTAAAAATAAAACTATAAAACACTGTAAAAGAATTTGAAACATACACAAAAAAATGCCAAAATCCCATGTTCATGAATTAAAAGAATTCATATTGCAAGAATGTTCATATTATCCAATATGATTTACATAGTCAGTGAAATTTCTATAAAAGTATCAAACATATTCTTCACGTAAATAAAAAAAAATCACTCCTAAAATTTTTATGGAACTACAAAAAATTTCAAATAGTCAAAGAAATACTGAGCCAAAGAACAAAGCTGGAGGCATTAGAGTACCTGCCTTCAAAAAACTTTACAAAGTTATGATAATCAAAAGAGCATAGCAATGACACAAAAACAGACTCAGACTAAGGGAACGCTTTACAAAGTCCATAATAAATACACAGATCGAAAACCAAACAACCTTGAAAAGAGGCAGCACAGAGCATGAATTGCAAAAAGGAAAGACATTTAATAACTGCTTCTAGAAAAATTGGATATCCATTTACCAAAAAATAAACCCAGAACCCTCCCTGTCAACACATTACAAAACACAAAACCAAAAAAAAAAAAAAAAACCCTGAAGATAGATTTAAGAGTTAAGTGTAAGATTCAAAAGTATGAATATTTTTGTGTTTTTTTTTTTTTTGTCTTTTTGAGACAGGGTCTCACTATGCAGTTCAGACTGGCCTTAAGCTCACTTTGTAGCTCAGGCTGGTCTCGAACTCACAACAATCCTCCTGCCTCAGCCTCTCTAGTGCTGATCGTGGCTGGGGAGATAGCTCAGTGGTCTAGGTACCTGCTTGGCAAGAGCAAGGAGTCAAGTTTAATCTCTACTGTACACCTGCAATCCCAGCACTTGGGAGGCTGAAACAGGAGAATCACTGAGTTCAAGCTGCATAGTGAGACCCTGTACCAAATAAATTTTTTTAAATTTTATAAAGGTAAAAAACTATCAGAAGAAAACTTCTAGAACATCAGATTGGCCAAAGACCTCAAAAGTAGAGGTAGCAAAAAGCAAAAATTAACAAATGGATTACATCAAACTAAAAAGTTTCTGCATACCAAAGGAAACACTCAACAGAATGAAAAGACAATCCATAAAATGGGAAAAAGTACAATCAACTATCCATTTGATAACAGAGTAACATCTGACTAGATAAGGAGCTGAAACAACTCAAATAATCATCATTGTCATCATTATCATTAAACTTTTAAAATGGCAAATAAAGGCTGGAAAGGTAACTTTGCAATCTACACACCTGCATGGAAAGCCCAAGAACCAGGGTTTAATCCCTGGAACCACATCCCATACCTGCATCAGAACTGTGAGCCAGCCACCAAAACCCAGCATGGTGGCACATGCCTATAATCCCAGTGCTGGGAGGCAGAGACAGGAGGATCACTATGAGTCTGAGCTGTGCATTTGACCCTGTATAAAATAAATAAATACATTTTAAAAGATTTTTTTTAATTTTAAATAAAATAAAATGACAAATTACCCACATAGACATTTCTCAAAAGACATAATGGCCAAGAAGGTAAATGTAAAAATGTTCAACAGTCCTAATCCTTATGGAAATGGCAAGCAAAATCCATATTAAACTGAAAATCATCTCATCCTAGGTAAAATGGCTACAGTCAAAAGGACAAAAAAAAAAGTAGAAAATGTTTGCAAGGATGCATAGAAAGAGGAGCTCTCCTACATAATTGGTGGGAATGTAAAGTGACACAGCCACTATGGAAAACAATGAAAGGTCCTTTAAAAATTAAAAATAAAGTTACCCTATGATAGATCAATTTCACTACTGGGGTATCAACCAAATAAAATAAAATCAGTAAATCAAAAAGACATCTGATGGGCTAGAGATATAACTCAGCTGCACAGTGCTTGTGTGGCAAGTGCAAGATCCTGAATTCAATTCCCGACACCAACCCCCTCCCCGAAAAAAGAGAGACTTCTGAATTTGTATACTTATTGCAGTATTATTCATGATAGACAAGATATAAAGTCAGCTGAGATGTCCATTGATCAATAAATGGATAAAGAAAATACTCAATGAAATATTCTTCCACCTTGACTAAAAATAAAATTTGGTCATTTGCACAACATGGAAGGAACTGTGTCACATTCTGTTAAATAAAGTAAGTCAGGCATAGAAAGACAAATGCCATGTGTTTTCACTTATGTGTGGAAGATAAAAAGCTGATCTCATAGAAGTGGAATATAGAATAAGTATTACCAAAGGATGGGAAGAGACAGAGAAGAGAGAACAAATACAGGGAGGCAACTGGTAGGGGAAATGTTAACCTGTAACATGCTATGGCACAGTGGGATAACTATGACTGACAACGATTCTGTATTTCAAAGGAACTAGTAAAGAGTATTTTGTACTTGTTTCCCACTGTTTTATGGTTTGGATCTCAAATGCCTTTCACATCATCCTGTGTTTGGAGAGAGACTGTATAGAGGGATGTCATGGTAGCTGGTGTGGTAGCAGGGAGGGTGTGGTCAGAAGAGGCAGGTACCTGTGGGTAGGACCCAGAAGGGTCTATTCCCTTCCCTCTTCCTTCAGTACTGCGCTCTGCTTCACTACATGCCGTGCTCCTATCGGGCAACCTGCCTGGGAGCTGGCTGACTCCTGACTGGAACCCCCACAAACTGTGGACCAACATAAACCTCACCTCCTTGGAGTGGCAGGTGCCAGGTATCATGTGTCAGTGATGAGAAAGTGACCGCCACAGCCAGCCTCCAGCCTTCAGCCCAAAGCCTCCAAAATGGCACATGAGGCCGACATACTTTCTCAGTCCAATCTGGCCCTCCGCAAGTGACAAGTTCTGAAGATACTACACTTCTCAGTCTGCAAGTTAGTCACCTAAAATGTCTACATATATTTAGCTACCATGTAGGTAGCTTGCTAACAAACACAATATATTAAGAATTCAAGGGCACCACGAGACAGAGGGAGGGAGGAGGGATGTGATAGGAAGGAGATGTGGATTTAAAATGTGTCACTTACATGTACCATCTCCCCATGATGAATGTAATCATTATGTACTGCAAGTATGTACTGGTGATAATAAAATAAACAGAATTTAATAAATAAAACTGAGCCAAAAAAGAATTCAAAAGGTGTGTTATATATAATATAATATTATCATATCATAATATTTCTTATACTGAGTCTCATATAAATGTAAACATATATATTCAGAATTAACAGGTTCAGTAAGTGGGATCAGACCACTGTAAAAATAACCATATTTTGAACATTCACCGAGGTGATCCTTTATGTTGAATCTTTTCTTAACTTTTATTTTCAATTGAAACATAATAAGTACGCATATTTATAGGATACAACGTGATGCTTCACTTATTTCCACATTGTATAATGATCAAATCACCATGGTGGGTTGAATCCTTAACAGTTTGACCATCCTAAAATTATTTCTGAAGTTTGTATAATCTGAAAACTTACATATTCTTCTTAATGCTTAATGTTAGGACTAATTAAAACTCACCCTTATTAAATTAGCACTAGTTATGCATTTTTAGGGTTATAAATCTAAATCAAATTTCCAGCATCATCAGTTTCTCAAGTCTTCTAATTAAGCTGAATTCTGTGTGGAAATATAACTTACCAATCCTGGAAATATAATTAAGGTTTATACATCACTTCTCCTCTCACCATTATGATTTTCTTTAATGTCTAGTTAATTAGTCTCCTAATAAAAAATACAGAAAAATCCCTTCCTGTACTATTTCTTTGTATGAACTCACACATTTCTTGCTCCTCTATGTGGCAGTGTTTCTCAATTGCATTAAACAATAGTATGAAATATCTTTTCATTGCAAACTGTTTCCAAACAGCCCAAACAGAAAGGAACAGACATGCTTTTCATGTGTCTCTCTCCTCTGTTAACTCATGACTATGACATGGGAGTTGTTGCTGCCACTTCAGGGCACACGCATGATAGCAAAATGTTCACTACACCAGTCCTATCTCTGATATGTTACTATGTTAACGTCCAGCTGGCAATGGCCAAAGGGCTCTAATCTGAGTGTCTTCTATGTAAAATAAGTATCCAGTGTTTTTTTAAATGCATCTATGGCAAATAACAAAGACAAGTTCATACTACATGTATGATGAAATTCAGATTTTTCATCAAGGTAAATTCCTAAACTCAGATTCCTAAATTCTAAATACAATAACCTTAAAAGTGATTTTCAGCTAATTAAAATACAAACCACTACAAAATCCCTAAAAAAAAAAACATAAAAAAATACAAATGACAACAAGTTTTTAAAATCTCAGAGAAATCTACAGAATTCTCTACTTTTAATCTAGAACATTTTCATGTATGCAGTAATGAGATGGGTTCATTTCCACTCACTGCAGCTCCAATCCAACAGACACTGCTGGCCCCAGATGTGCAGCTTCCACTGCTTAAATGAGTGCATAATTAGTTAAAGATAATTCACAGCTATGATTCACTTTCATAGAAATGTCAATAATTTATTATCATATATATTATCATTTTGATTTTATAAGCATCAGCTTGAACCTTCTTTCATTCTTCCCTATTTGCCCATCTCTGAATTCTTCCTTTCTCTTTTTCTCTAAAGACCTTAGGAAAAGACACATGAACATCTTGCTACCTATTCAATAAAATTATAAAATTTAACGTTTTTTGAAAATGTTATGCCTGGGGCTGCCATGCTGACCCCACTCCAGAGGAGCACTGAGACAGTGATTGAGGCTGGACGTGGTGGTGTGTACCTGTAATCCCAGCATTTGGGAGGCTGTAAACAGGAGGATCATTATGAGTCCAATCTATGCAGTGAAACCCATAGACCGTAGACCCTGTCCTAAAATACAAAAAAATAAATAAATAAAATGTTATGGCTACTTCTTTTCAAACCCAACCATTTCTCTCTGGAAAATTGTTCACGAACTACATACAGCATTTTGAAAATAATCCCAGATGCAGCCCAAGCCCAGACCCTATGAGTGTGTGGGAGAACTTCCTGTGCCTGCTGGACCCCTCTGGACCCAGTCCAGGCCCCAACGGTGAGTTAGAACTTCCACCTTGCTCTCAGGACCCCTCCAAATCCCTCAAAAACCAGTCTAGGCCCCACTTGTGAGAACTTCTATGGTGTTCTCAGGACCTCTCTAGATCCAGCCCAAGCCCAGGCCTGGAAAGTGTGTGGGAGAGCTTCTGCATTCCTCTTTGCCTCCTGGATCCCTCCTGACCCAGCCCTGGCCCACTTGTGAGTGAGTCCTTCTCTCCTGCTCTCTGGACCCCTCCAGACCCAGCCCAGGTCTGGCATACACACCCAGGGTGAAACTGCAGAGAGGCTAGGGGCCAGAACCACCCAGCTAATCCAGGAGAACATCTTGCCAGAGGGTATAACAGGTTCACTTCCAAAATCAGGAAGAAGCTGAGCGCAGCAGCCAGACCCAAGCCAGGCACAATGGATGAATTCAAACTTCATAGATCTGCACCCAAATTTCAGTAGGTGCTGCCCCGAAGCTCTACATCAAAGATCAGAGGACAGTGCTATACAAAATAACAAAGAGAAGGAGCAAAATGCAATTTCAGGCCCTGAGCCCACCCAGAACAAGTGCAGAACACACTAGCACAGTATAAATTGGGAATCGCACAGCTAAAATGTCTGAATTAATAGCATCTGAAGTAAAGAAACAACTGCAGAAAGGTATAGAGGAACTCAGATCAGAAATAACCTCTGAAATAAAAAAAGGAATCTCTGAATTAATAGCATCTGAAGTAAAGAATCAAATGCAGAAACATATAGCAGAAATCAGGTCAGAAATAATCTCTGAAGTTAAAAAAGAAAAGATAACTATAATGAAAGAATTAATAACTGCTTCTCAAGAAGACATTGATAAAAAATAGAGATAAGAACAATCAGGGAATCCTTCCATGAGCAACATAGGAAAGAAATAGATCACATAAAGCAGAGTCAAAGAGATATAGAACTTAAAATCTCAATCACAAGCTTGCAAAACCGTTTGAGTGAAAGTGAAGATAGTTTCAGATCTTGAAGATGCCATCGCAGCCAGTGAAAAGGTAAGAAAAGATCTCTTAAAAACAACTAGGATGCAGGAAAAAATAATTCACTGGCAAGACAATGCAAAAATGAACAATGTGAGACTAATAGACATCAATGAGAAAGGAGATATAAAAAGAATATGGGCAGAAGTAATAGCAGAAACCTTCCCAAATATGGGGAAACAATCTGACATTCAGATAACTAAAGCACACAAAACTCCAAAGAACATCAACCCAATTAAAACCACACCAAGACATACAACAGCCAAATCCCAGAAATCCAGAACAAGAACAATATACTGAAATCTGCTAGAGAAAAGAAACAGATCACATTTAAAGGAAAACCCATCAGAATAATGGCCAACTTGTCTTCACAAACCATGAATCAAGAAGAGCATGGAACAGAGTATTTCAAGTCCTCTATGAAAACAAATTCCTGCCCAGACTATTATACCTTGCAAAACTCTCTTTGCAGTTTGGAGAAGTGAAATACTTCCATGACAAAGAACAATTAAAGAATTTCATGATGACAAACCCAACACTACACAGACTACTAAAAGATGTTCTAGAGAGGGAACAAAATGATCAAAACTCCATGAATGAGAACAGAAGAAACCCACTAAATAGGGCAAACAATTAAACACAGGAGAAAAAGGAGTAAACAACTGCAGGTAAATAACATGTCAAGCATAAATAAATACATCTCAATTATAACCATCAATATAAATGGACTCAATTCACCAATTAAAAGAAATAGACTGGCACAATGGATTAGGAAACAAAATCCAACAATATGCTGTATACATGAAAATAATCCCCAGGGGTTCAAAGCATCCCTCAAGCCTGCCTTTGAGCATAGAAAAGGTTTCTAGTCCCCAGAGTAAACAGTGCTCATCAAGCCAGTACCCACACAGTCCACTCTTCAAATCCCACCTCAACCACAGCTCTCCACCTCTTCAGCCCCTCCTTCAGTCAACACTGACAAGCCCAAGTTAGCATGTGGTTCCCTGAGGAAGCCTGCCCCAACTCCTTTAACCCAGATGGCTCTCTGACTTCTCTGGCTTCCATATATAGAGAGGAACTGAAAACTCAGTCTCCCTTGAATGACTTACATACATAGGTTACACCTTTCAACCTTACTGGTAAACCACCAGAGTTACTCCACAGCAGTAGGCACAGGGTCAGGGACCCCAAGAGTACCCTAGCCATGTGCTCCTCTGTGTGGCTTCTGTCTCACCATCTTCACTTTGCCCCAGGAATGATGGGGCGAGGAAGTACATCTCTACCAGCAGCATCCATGTCATGTAGTGAGCAGGAACTCTCACGGACCATTTTATTTGGTCATTCAAAACATCAAGCACTAAGCCAAGCACTGGAGATGCACGATGACAGAAACAACATATTTATTGTGTGCTGCCTGCGATGAGACAGGCACATGGAAGATGGCAGGAGAATGGGACGACTCTATCCAGATATGTTAGTAATGTCAGCACAGAGAACAGGATCCTGGAAATGGATGTTGAAAAAATAAATATGGTTTTACCAGATGGCTTAGGATGAGAAATGCATTCCAGAAGGAGGGAAACAGCAAAATCAAGGGCACAGATACGTGGAATCTCATGCTTCTTTTAACTTCTCTCCTTCCCTGGTCAGCCTCAGGATGAGCCTCCATTACAAAAGGCCAGCTTTCCTCACTCATGGTCAGGATAGCTTAACTGAACTAAGTCATGAAAACTGATTTTTCATGAGTTCCTAAGGTGCATTGTCTAGAAAATAGGAACTTAAAAACACCAAGCAAATTTAGTATTCTGGATTTGAAAAGTCAAGCCAAAACCATAATTTAGAGAGAGAAATAAATATATGTAACTGACTTAACACTCATGTTATTGGGTGATTCTTTTTTTTTTTTTTTTGTAGAACTGGGAATTGAACTCAGGCCCTTGCACTTGCCAGGAAAGGGCTTATTCTACTGAGCTATCTCCCCGGCCCCAAATGGGTGATTCTGATAGAGTCTTTTAACACAATTTTTATTTTAATGATCTCTCTGCCTTTAAATGATAAAATATTATCAAGAAAAATGATTTGAACATAATTTAGTCAATGATTCTGTCCCTGTATCTTTTACCTCTCCAAGTGGGTTTCAGTTTCTCTGCCTGCTGCCTCTGTAAACCTCTATTTGGGCTTTAAAACAACTATGGAATCAATTTCACTGCAAAGTTCAATATCCTGCTTCAAAATCCAAATATGATTCACATATTGCATCTTCGGTACCTCTAAAACAAAAAAAAAAAATCTGCTTGAAATATTTTTAAAAACTATTTTTCACCAGAATACTTAAATCCCTTTAGGAGCTAAAAATAGAACTCATTTAAATATATACAATGATACTGTCTTGGCTCTCTTTTTCTGCCTTGTAGTTTAAGAACAAAAATTAATAACACTGTTAAACTCATCTTGAGAAATACTGATAGTATTAAAGTATGTCAATTGTCTGGCTTTAAGAAAGGGAACCGAAAAACCTGTTAAGAACAAATGGTTGAAGAGATATCATTCCAGGCACTTAACTACAAGCCTTTGTCCTCTCTTAGACTGAAATAGCCAAAGAAAATTTCACTCTCAGATATTAGAGAATGATTAACAATTTATAATACAGATACAAAGCATGAAGCGTGATGGCACAGGCCTATAGTCTCAGCACTTGGGACGCTGAGAAAGGAGGATGGTGCGTTCTAGGGCAGACAGGGCTACTCAGCAAAGCTAAGGCCAGCCTGGACTATATGGTCCTGATTCAAAACAGAGACAAAAAACACAAGGGTTCATAGATGGTACTATACAAAGTGTTTTTATTGTTCTTGGTAATCTCACTTTTATATAACCAATCAAACATGAAGAAAAACTTCCCAGAGAAGTCATTTAAAACTCTTTAGACTATTTTATGAATCTGGGTAGCCATTGGAGTTGTGAGGCCCCAAGCTGGAAACAGCAAGAATACTGAGATAATGATAATCAGGGCAGTTAACCCCTTACATATCTACTGTGCAT
The DNA here is from genome assembly GCA_004027165.1 of Ctenomys sociabilis. Classification (NCBI taxonomy): domain Eukaryota; kingdom Metazoa; phylum Chordata; class Mammalia; order Rodentia; family Ctenomyidae; genus Ctenomys; species Ctenomys sociabilis. The sequence continues at coordinate 27,175 of PVKA01007510.1, read as the reverse complement.
TATAATTTTAAGAAACCTATCCTAAGACATATCTCAGGTGATCACCCCAGAGAATCAACAACAAAGTCTGGATGTCAGGAGCAGCATGAGAAAAGATGTATAGCTAACCAGTATCAGGGTTAGAATCACAAGCCAGGTCTTCCTGACACTGAAGAAAATTTCCACAACACTAGATATACAACCATGAATCCATCTCTCTCTTTACCCTGCACTCACTGTGTTTCTGTTTCTTAATAAACTCTTTTTTTTTTCAAAAATAGTATGTTTGGATGATTGGATTTTAAGTTTTCACTTTTAAAAATTCACTGAACAGTTCAACATCAAGTTCTTCTTTATCCAAAGTTAACCTTACTAGAAGAAAGGCAGCCCAAAAACAGCACTGACGCTTTTGCACTCCATTCTCTTGCACTCCTTCGTATCACTGCTAACTGCCCCTCGAAGCCAGTCAGTCTCCTCCTGCTCATTTGCTGGGCCAGGCCTCTGCAAGAACCCTCTGTAGATGGTTTTCTTTTCTGGCTCAGAAAATCTCTTAGAAAAAGACTTCAGGGAGTATGAGAGGCTTGTAGAAGGGTCCAAATGAAGCTATATACTGAACACCATAAAACTCTAATATCAATCTCAAGAACATATCAATAAATAACAGTTTTTCAGAACGCTGAGAAACCCTGGAAAGGAATAATTTTCCCTGAATCCTTAACTACTAAAAGTGAGTAAAAGAGTGCTAAGTATCTTTCTTTCATTTGTTCATTCACTCTTGCATCTACCACACATGAAATCTACTGTTATGGGATTCAGTGGTGCTGAGTTCTGTCTTATGGAGCTCACATTCCAGGAGAGACATATAGGAAACAAATCCATAACAAACAATACCAGATACACTGTTAAACATAGTGAAAAAGTAAAAGAAAATAATAGGATAGGATTACTGGGCATTAAAAGTGGAAAAACCAGTTGGAAGGATATTGTATTATCCCAGGTAAGAGATAAAAGTACACAGTGGACAGCAAGGTACATAGGGCAGTGACAATGCACTTGGCTAGCACACATGAGGTCCTACGTTCAATTCCCAGTACTACCAAAAGAAAAGTGGATTGCAGAAAAGGAGTTAGCTTGAGGAACAAAGAAACTGAGGATTATTCCAAGGCTCTGGGTTGAGTGAAGGCAGCCAATGATGCTATCAGCTGAATGGAGAGGTTTGGGGGAAAAACAGTAAGGGTGAGGATTTCCTCATTAAGTCATGTTAGAGATGCTATAGAGACAGAGATGTTAAAAACAAAACAAAGAATAGACACTTAGGGAAGCAAGTCTAAAGCTCAAAAAAGTCACATATGGAGAAGTATCAGAACACAGATGGTATTTACAGTCATGAGGCCAAAGGGGTTCACCTGGAGATATGCATGAGCAAAAGGGGGTCCAGGCAAGTCTTAGCCACATATCAACTAACTGGGGCAAAGTCTAGGCTTTCTGAATCTTTCCAGGCAAGTGTGACATGTACCTGGATGTGCTAGGAAATCTACATAGCACTACACAAACGTGGGTTCTTATGACACCCCTAGGAAATGGAATGCCACAGGAAGAGAGAAACAGTGAACCCAGAAATGAAAATTCAAGTTTCCCAACCATGATAATGATATTACCAGCTATCTTAGTAGACAAATAAAACAAATTGCCAACAAATTCCCAGGAGGAAGATGTCTTGGAGGGAAATGAGGATGGCGTGCCCAACTTTTAGTTGTTTGAAAAGGGGGAGACTTCACTAACAAATACAGCAAATGAAAATAATATACCAGGCTACTCATAGCAATTCTTGCCAGAGACTGTGTTTCTAGAGAATTATTTAAAAGCTGAAGTTTTACTGCTTTTATGAGTAGAAAAAGAAAGCTACATAACAGCGTAATGTAATAAAGAATTATGATCTCTATGAAAACATTGATTTGGCATAACACATATAGCAACTCATGAACTACTTTCAGTAAGCACCAATGTGAGTTTGGAATTACCAAAGGAGTGATGAAATTGGGCTAGTGGGTGGTTCTTACTAACCTATGCACTAATGTGTGTTAGTAAGACACAAAGTAAAATATGAATTGACGGAATATTTTTCAAATGCTGATGATATCAAATTTAATTATTCTAGAAAGTTTAGCAAATTTCAAACAATTTGCTATTATGCACTTAAAACTAATAAATACAGGGGTATTTTTTTCCAATTGGACCCATCAAAATCTGTTAACTGCTAGAAGAAACTTTTAAAAGCAGCAAATAGGATCACAAAGCCGATGTATTACTGTATAAAAACATAGAAAATTGTCTGATCATGTTTTCCTATGTTTTGGTTTGCCAGTGTCTGCCTACTCTATGTTATATATTTACCCAGTTTAACCAGCAACCCTAGATTTTACTAGAAATGAAAACTGCTGTGCAAAAATAATTCTTGTAATCTTGTAATTGTGGTTTTCAGTGTTATTGTAGGTTTTACAAAATAAGCATTAAGGAACCTGGTAGAAAGAAATACTCATTGCTATTCCATAGAAGGAGGAACTCCCTAACTTTCCAAAACAAAGTTTTAAAATGGTGAGGAAGGGGTCTGGGAGATGGCTCAGTGGAATAAATCCTTTCCTGGCAAGCGCAAGGGCCTGAATTCAATCCCTGGTTCCACCAAAAAAAAAAAAAAAAAAAAAAAAAAAAGGCGAGACATACTTTTTATGCTCTATGTAAATCAGTAAACAATACGATTTGCTGATTCTTCTATCTGCAATTCAAGGTAGTTGACACTAGATGGCACCGCTGACTTGATTTATAACCAGTCAATCGCATCTTTTCAGATTTCAATCTAATCTTTTGCTCCTAACAAAACTGAACTTCCTAAGCAAAGAACTTTGAAACACTTTAAACTAAAAAAAAAAATTCAAGCCAATTTAGCATGTTCTGTATCTTTGCCCAGTTGCTGTCATTCTAAATTAAGTACTCCAGATGAAGTCTGAAATCTATAGCTACAAAATAAAGTAAATATAACATCATTTAAGTCAAGCACTGCTGTACTCTCAGGTGAAAATCATAAACTTAGAGAAATAAGATTCTCCGAAACAAGCTGCTGCTCCCATCCCAAGAGTGTCTGCAGGAGGGGTAAGAAGCATACTAGGTGTTGAGCCTCTCCTCTCTGCAGATGCTGAGGAGCAGCAGAGAAGGCTCTCAGATTCCTGGTCTCTGCCTCTAGCGGTCTGAAGTGTCAGCCTGCCCAGGCACCCAAGCCGGCAACTTCTGTCCCTATCCGGGACTCATGGAGGACACTGATCAGTGCCAGGCCTTTGCCTCCCCCTCACCAACGCTCTTTGATGCTCTTTCTGTAAGAGATAAGCAACCAGGGCAGGAAACAAACCTTCACCAAGCGAGCAAAGCCTCTCCAAAGGCAAAAGCCACAAGAGGTAAACTTGTGCTTTCAAAGAAAACATTTTTATAGAGACTTACACAGGCTTTTAAAAAGCCTGTAAAGTAAGACATAAAAGCCCGTAAAGTTACCATGGAAGGGGCACCTCGCTGATTTACTGATGGAGTCAGGAAATAGGGCCAGGGGCCTGGAGAGGTGTTCAGAGCAGCAACCGCAAGGACAGGCGCATCCGGGTCTCTGCAGCAACAGACAACATTGGGGAAACAAGAAATATTTTTCATGTTCCAGAGGAGTCAACAGAAAATGATTCGACACCACTTCTAATCATTATGGCAAATAAAGCTGACACAAAACAACAGAGACTAAACTCACTGATAATGCAATAATGTCAGTAGGGATATGAATCTATGAAGAAAGAGAAAACAATTCAAAAGAAAGCTCTTTGGCCTGTGGTAGGCCCATGTCTTCCACAGACAACAAGCTGGGTTTCACAGCCTGGGAGCATACACACAACTGCACGCGTTCTTCAGTTGGTGTTTATCAGGCAAAGCAAAGAAAGAGACAATGCAGACGCTTTACAAGAAAATAAGAAGTTCTGCAAGTTCTCCCCACATTATAATTCCTCTCCCCCAAGAGCTCACATTATCTACATCTGTTTTAATGGTTTCATCTTTATGGAAAAATAATGCTTTAAATAAGGACTATGAGTCACCAGTGAAATGGAGACGCACATATGGAACATTAATTTTATCACATCAGAAGAAGGACTTCTTATTTAAAAGACTGTTTTAGAACTTCTGTTCAAATTTAATTCATTCTCCAATCATCCTCAACACCACACTTGAACTGGGTTCAAATCCATCCCAGTTTTATACCTTACTGCCACTACCTAGAAGACCTTTCTTTCCTCATCTGTGACATGGAAATGATGCCTGGTCTCATACTGATACAGCACTGCCTAAAAGGAGAGATGACATGGTATAAATCCTTCACAATGGTGCTTTGCAATTGCAAGGGCTAAATAAATAACAACTACTCAAATTTCTGACTTTTAGTGAGGAATTCCAGTAACATATTAATTAGAAGCAATTGAAGCCAAAGCTGAGAAAGATCTTAAGATAACATCTACCCTCTCTAAAGAGACTTAATCTTCTCTCCTGGCTAAACTAAATCTGTCCTGGTAATCCTTGCTCAGATGGACTACAACATACAGTAACTTTAAAGATATGTTTATTTATTTATTTATTTTTGCGGAATCAGGGTTTGAACTCAGGACCTTGCAATTGCCAGGGAAGCGCTTATTCTACTGAGCTATCTCCCAGGCCTCAACTTTAAAGAATGTCATTTCCCTAGGTGGAAGGACTCAGCTGGTCCTCTGCTCCATCCCAGTGTCCTGAAACAGGGTCTGACATGCTGTGGCAGTCTGTTAAATTTTGTTGAAAGCTGAAAGAACATTGGAATAACCTGAAGTTGATAAACTATAAACATCTGGATTGGTAGAAACAGAATCTAAAAGTTCTTCAAAGAACAAGATGTGGCAAATTAAACCCAGTTATTATGGTTGGTGCCTAGAGGTCTCCCCAAAGCCTCATACAGGCATGAGGTGGGTTCTAGAGTTTGTGCCTGATTCATGGTCCAATGGGCTTGTGTGTGTGAGTGCTACACCCACCCTGGGGCGGAGAGCCTGCATACCACACAAGGGAGCAAAAGTGGCTTGCTCTCTCACTCCTCCCTTCTGCTCTTCTGCTTTTGCTGTTTTCCACCTGCATGAACTGCTGCCCTCTGCCATGTGCCACCCTGCCTTGGAACTAGCTGATCGTGGACTGAAACCTCCACAAACTGTGAACTAAATAAACCTTTCCTTCCTTAATTCTGGACTTTGTATATTTGTCTCAGCAATAAGAGAAAAGTAACTAGTGTACCAGCTAACTGGGCTATGCCCATTAATCTTGTCCATTTAACTAGACTGAGACTCCTGGAGAGGTGACTGGGTTGCTGGTACATTTCATAACTGAATGACCTCTCAGGAGCCAGAAGTCAGTTGAAGGAAAAGGTCACAGGGACCTGAACTTGGGGTCTCTGTCTGGCACTTGGTCCCTTCCTCTCGGCCTCCTGGATTCCACAAGGGGAACAGCTGCCTCCTGGCACACCCTTTGTACCTCAGTGTCTCTGCCTCAGGTCAGATGCCCACAAACTAAACTGTGAGCCAAAATAACCCTCTTCTCCTTTCAGTGATGCACATCAGGCATCTTGTCTCTGCAATGGAGAGCTGACCAATGCAGCATGGCATCCAGGGGCAGAGCCACTGGACCCAGGCAGATTCTGGTTGAAAGTGTGGATCTGCCAGTTGGTAAAAAGGTAAAGGGTAGTGTTGGTAGATAACTGAAGGGAAGCTTCAATAGGCAAAAAAAAAAAAAAAAAAGTCTTTCATGTCAGTTCAGAATTGATGGCTAGTGAAAAAAAGATATGGCTTGAACCAAGGTGGCATACAACTAGGGAGTTAAGCTTTACTATCAAAATAGGGTTTAGAATAATCAGACATGAAGTTCTGTCTGACTTTTTGAAAATAAAAAGGGGGCACTGCTTATTATGCCAGCACAACAGATGTGCACTGAAGGTGCCCTGCAAAACTGGGACACAAAATCACACACAGAAAGCACATGCCAAGTTCTGCACATCTGCATTATGAAGAGCTCAATGGATCAACTATCTACTGTAACTGTTTAAAAATATATTAGCATACTATATATTTCTAATTCCTTTACATAAATTGATTCATTAAATACTTAGAAAATATTGGGAAGTGAGGACGAGGGGATGATGGCTGAGTAGAGGCAGCCAGGTCGCACCTCCTCCTCCTCCTCCATGAGGACCCAGAACCACAGCTGTAGCTGCATATGGAGGTAACTACAGGAGAACACTGCAGCACCAAGAAGAGAAAAGCAAACCTTTTGAAGTCAGAGACCTGCTGCACAGCAAGAAAAACAATATGTCCCAGCGCCTGCCACCCTGACTCCACACCTAGGAAAAGAGGAGTCTCCTCTCAATAGGGGTAAATATGAAAGAGCCCGAGCAAACCCTAACAGTGAAGACACTGTACTAGCAACCCTAGCTACTGGAAAGTTCCACAACTTTTGCAGGAGTCTAAATAGATGAGAAATCTGAAATCTGCACAGCAAGCAAGCTTTGGAAAAGGAATTTACTTCCTCTCTCTGAGAACTCCTAGAGTACAGTAAGCCTGGAGTAAAAGGAATGGAGAAAGAACCTATTATCTGAGTTTGGACAGCTCTAGGGGTCAGAAACTCCCACCTTGTTCTGATCTCTGGGGTCCCACAGACATGTCAATGCACTGTCTCAGCAGGCGGCTGCCTCAGCCAGACACACAGGGGCATGAATGTTGCAGCATAAGAGCAACAGCAGGCATCATTCTCAAGATCCAGGGGGAAGTGTTCCTCTGAGACTAGGAGTGTGGCAAGTCCTGTGGGGGTCCATGTGGGTGCCAGGACTGAGATCCACTGCCCACATAGTTGTATACCCCTCTTCTAGCACTGGGCATGGGGGCCTGTCACTAACAAGTTGGCAAAAGAGTTCTCAGGTTCCACTGCTCTCTGCCCAGAGGTATGCTGGCATGGTCTCAATCACTACCATTATAACTCCAGCCATTTCCACATTCATACAGCACACAGGCTAAAGAGCTCCAGAGAAAAACGTTGCCCAGCACTGGGCCATGTTCCACTCTGACTTCCACAAGAACCTCAGCTGAAAGGACTTTACAAGGCTCCATCCGTGCGTCACTCCTATTGAAGTGGTGGGCACTACAACTGAGAGAATCAGAGAGACGTTACCCCATTGCAATCACCCATAGCGAGGGGCTTCTGAGGTCCTGCTCCTGGGCAGACATACCCACAGTAACAGAAGAAGACAAGTTTTCTCCCACCACACTTACACAGGCTCCCTTTATTGGCCACAGTCTCACCTTTACTTTGTCTGTTCACACACTGCTGGCAAGACTGGGTGTAAGTACTGTAGAAAAGGTACTGTGATTCATGTTCCCACATCTCCTCAGGAAACACCTGACCCCACACCATGTCTAACCAGAGGACAAGAACTTCAGGTTCCTTACCACCACTGGAGCAGACAAAACCAGAGATTCTTTCAAGTAGGAGAATAAGTATGCCTGGTTCCACAGAGAGAGAGACAGAGACATAGAGACAGAGAGAGAGAGAGAGAATACCAAAGAGATTAAGGAAAGCCCCAAAACCCAGTGGGTCCACCATTCCCACTACAGCATGCAGGATGAAACACACACTCTGCTGTCTATACTACTCCTGCTTGAACTGCTACTGTACACTCACTCTTATGCAACATGAAGAGATCATGAAACTCTATTCCTAATATAATATGCATCATACCTGAAATCACTAATTACAGCCAAGAAAGCAACAGGAAGATTACTCTACGGTGCCAAATTGGAAATACACTCAATACTACATAAACCACTATCAAAAACATGTTTCTAGGAGAAAGGCATTTACTAAGAAAACCATCCCATAAAAGTTACAGAACTATCTACTCCACAAATCTCAACATAGTAACACTAGAAATATGAAAAAAATAAGGTAATACAACCCTTCCCAAAGATCATAACTCTATTGCAAAATATTCCAAAGATATTAGTGTGGATGAAATGCCTGTTAAGGAGTTCAAAAGGGTGATTTTTAAAAGCTCTATGAGATCCAAGAGAATATAGACAGCCAAATGAAATTGCAAAGAAAATCTAGGATATGAATGAGATAGAGGACTGAAAAGAGCGGTAAGAGAATTTGTAAAAGAACCAATCAGAAATACTGGAATGAAGAGCTCAGTCAGTCAGATTAAGAATTAAGTAGAAGGAGCTTGCTGGTTAGCTCAGTTGTTTGTCCTGCTTGGGCAAACCGGTCAGGCTCAGGGGACCATGGTTCAATCCCCAGCTCCACATACCATAGCAGACCCACCCTTAAGGCAGCTTGAGCCAGCCAAAAAAAAATCCTTCTCAACTTTTATGCTATGTATTCATTTCAGAAATATTTAATTCACTCTGCCTATATCTCATATCTTTCACATTTCAATATTTGTATACAATTTTAATATGCTATATAATTATCAATTTTTCAATAAAGTCAATGAGAAAAAAGAATTGAGCAGAAAGCTTCAATAAATCAACTAAGCAAATAAGAATAAAGAACTATCAGAGTTTGAAGATATTTTTTTAACTAGGTGTTATTTTTTTTAATTTATTTTTATTTATTTATTTATTTTGCAGTACCGGGGATTGAATTCAGGACCCTGTGCTTGCCAGGTAAGCTCTTATTCTACTGAGCTATCTCCCCAGCCCCTGAAGACTTTTAAATATCAAATTAAAGTAGAAATAATAAAAAAGAATGGCCAGGCTATCCAACATCAATGTGATACCACTAAAAGATCAAATGTTCTCATCTTCAGCATATTTTAAGGCAACAAAATATAAGTGAAGAGCACAGAAAACCTAGTAAATGAAATAATAGCAGAAAACATGCCTAACTTAGTAAACATGTAGATATCTAGATACATGAAGCTCCAAAAAATACAAATAGACATGATTGTAATATATTCACCATAACATATTATAATTAAATTGTCAAAAGTACAGGACAAAGAAAGAATTTTAAAATCTTTAAAATAAAAGGGCCAACTCACATTTAAGGACAATCCTATTACACTAATAGCAAAAATCCTATAGATCCGGAGGACATGGAATGATATGTCGCATGTTCTAAAAGGAAGCTACTGCCAATCCAAGTTACTGTGCCAGTAAGGCTGCCCTTCAAAATTAAAAGAAAAATAAAGACCTACCAAGATAAGCAAAAACTAAGAGAATTCATGACTACCAGACAGCTTTACAAAAGATGGTAAAAGGAGTCTGTTATGGTTTGTGTCTAGATGTCCCCCCTAAGACTCATGAAGTCATGGGGTGGGCTTCTAAAGTTTGTGGTTGATTCATGTTCTAATGCTGGGAGTATGGGTGTGAGTGCTACACACACCTGAGGGTAAGCAGCCTGCATGCAGTATGAGGGAGGGAAAGAGGCTTGGACTCTTGATCCTCCCTTTCTGCTCTTGCTGTTGCTCCTCTGCCACACCACCCAGCCAATTACGAGCTGAAACCTCCACAAACCATGAACTAAATAAAAACCTTTCTTCTCTAATTTTGAGTGTCAGGTATTTTGTCCCAGCAGTGAAAGAAAAGTAACCAGGACAAAGTCCTACCCCCAGAAGTGGAAGAAAGCTAACTACTATTAGGATAACATGACAAAATATAAGCCTTATCAGAAGAACAGACAAATAAGAATTAGAAAAGAATCAAATACTATCAATAAAATAAACTATCAAACCACAAAGATGAATAAGAAAGGAAAAAACAAAAAGATAACACTTAAAAAATAAAATCAACTAAATGACAGGCACAAATCCAAACTTTTCTATATTAACTATGAATGCAAGTGTTTTAGTTCTCTATTAAAAGATATAGACTGGCTAAATGCATTTAACAAGCAAGAAGCAATGATATGCTACCTCTAAGAAACCTACCTCACTGGTAAAGATACATACAGATTGAAAGTGAAAAAAAGAACACTATATTCCAAGCAACTGGGGCCCCTAAGCAAGCAGGAGTGACTATATTTATATGCAACAAAATAAACTTTAAGACAAAAACAGTAAAAGGAAATAAAGTCAGTATGTATGATCAAGAAATCAATTCATCAAAATGAATGTCTATAAACCTATATGTACCTAATGTTGGAACACCCAGATGTATAAAACAAACACTACTAGACCTAAATGGAAAGATGGACTTCAATACAACAATAATGGGGGGATTCAATACTAACGCTCTCACCAATGGACAGATCACCAGACTCCCCCAAAAAAAATCAGCAAAGAACTATCACTATGCTATAGATCAAGTGTTACTAACAAACATTTATAGAACATTTCATAGAACAGCAATATTTTTATCAACACATAGAATTTATTCTAGAATAAATCATATGTTGGGCCATAAAACAATTCTGCATAAATTTACAAAAACTGAAATTCTATCCTGTATTTTTTTTTTCTGACCACAATGAAACTGAAGTCATCATTGAAAAATAAATCTTCGGAAATTACACAAATACATTCAGAATGAACACTATATTTCTGAATAAACTGTGGGTCATTGTGGAAGACAGAAGAGAAATTTTTAAATTCCTGAAAACATGAAAATAAGAGACACACCATACCAGCACCTGGGAAATACAACAAAAGCATGGTTAGAGGGAAGTTGATGCAAATGAATGCCTAGATAACAGAAAGAAAAATTTCAAATAAACACATTTAAGATGAATCTCAACATCTTAGAAAAGAACAAACCAAAACTAAAACTAGAAGGAAAGAAATAATAAGGATCTGAGAAATAGTCTTAAAAAATAATATTGAAACAGAGTTAGTCCTTTGAAAAAAATAAACATTTATCTAGATTCAAAGAGTCGGTAAACAAAATTAAAGGTGAAAAGGGAGATATTACAGCACAGAGAACAAAAATTTGAAGACCTATTAGAAATCATTTTGAAATATTGTATTCTAACCACTTTTAAAGTCCAGAATAAATGGATATACCTCTGGAACAAATGACTTACCAAAATTGAACCAAGGCCAGGGAGATGGCTCAGTAGAATAAGCACTTCCCTGGCAGCAAGAACCTGAGTTCAATCCTCCATTCCTCCCCGCCAAAAATAAATTGAACCAAAAAAGTATGAAAGACCCAAGTAAACTAACAACAAATTACAAGGTAGAAGCAGTAATAAAAAGTCTCCTAACAAAGAAAAGTCCAGGATTGTATGGCATCACTGATGAATTTTACCAAATTTTAAAAGAAAACTAACCTCAGAACTTCTCAAATTATTCTCTAAAGGAAGAAATCTTCACAGAATTAGTCTTCTATGAGACTACTTAGATTAGTTTGCTACTAAAACCTGGCAAGAATACCAAAAAAAGCAAGCTATAAACCCTGATGAAGACGGATAAAATTTTCTGAACAAAATACTAGCAAGTCAATTTCAATTGCACATCAAAAAGATTACTCACCATGATCAAATTCATTTCTTTCCAGGAAACCAAGGATGTGGTTCAATATACGCAAATCAATTATACATTGCACACAAACAGAATGAAGAATTAAAGAAATCACATGATCAGCTCAATAGATGTTGGAAAAACATTTAATAAAATTTAGCACCATGCCAGAGATATAGCTCAGCATTACAACACCTGCCCAGCAAGCAAAAGGTCCTGAGTTTGATTCCTAGCACCAAAAATTAAATAAATAAATAATAAAATTCAGCATCACTTCATGTTAAGAGCTCTGATCAAATTAGGTAAAGAGACATTCTGCCTCAGTACAACAAACACTCTATATGACAAACCTACAGGCAATATCATACTAAATGGGGGAAAACAAAGTATTATAAGACAAAAGTGTCCACTATCTTCACTTTTATTCATTATAGTACTAGAAATTTTAGCTGGAGCAACAAGGTAAGAGAAAAAAATTTAAACATATAAGTAAAAAAGCAGGAAGTCACATTATCTCTGTTTGTAAAAAATGTGGTTCTATTCAAAGAACAGCCTAAAAACTACCAGAAGACTACGAAAACCAGAAAACAGATTCGATGAATTTATAACATACAAAAAATAACATACAAAAGTTAGTAGTACTTTTCTATATATGCCAGTAATGAATTTGCTGAGTTATTATAAAAGCAATCTCATATAAAACAGCTACAAAAAAAAAAAATACTGATGAATCAACAAGCTAAGGAGGTAAAAGAATCTCTACAATGAAAATTACAAAATATTAATAGAAGAAATTGGCTGGGGAGACGGCTCAGTAGAAAAAGTGCTTCCCTGGCAAGCACAAGGGCCTGAGTTCAATCCCTGGTTCTGAAAAAAAAAAAAAAGAAGAAGAAGTTGAAGGAGACACTAAAAGGCAGAAAGGCTTCCCATGTTCATTGATTGGAAGAATTAATACTGTTACAATAGTCACATTACCCAAAGTGATGCACAAATTCAATGCAATCCCCACCAAACTACCAATTATCAATTTACAGAACTAGAGGAAAAAATCCTAAAATTCATATAGAAACAGGAAAGATCCAGAACAGCCAAAAGCAATGCTAAGCAAAAAAGAGCAAACCTACAGGAATCACACTACCGGATTATAGAGGTACTAGTATAGATTCACGGTAACAAAAACCACATAATCACCATAAAAATAAACACACAGACCAATGGGACAGAATACAAAACCCAGAAATCAATCCATGCATCAACACCCTACTGATTCTTAACAGTGGTGTCAAAACCTACATTGGAAGAGGGATCACTGCTTTAACAGGTATGCCAGGAAAACCGGATGTCCAAATGCAGAAGGTTGAAACTTGATCCCTTTCTCACCCTGTATAAAAATCAACTCCAAGTGGATCAGAGACCTTAATGTAAGATCTGAATTTCTGAAACTACTGAAGGAAAACAGGAGAAATGCTTCAATATACTGACACAGGAAATCTTTTTCTGCCTAGAACACCCAAAGCACAGGAATCAAAAGCAAAATTTGACAAATGGGATTATATGGACCCAAAAAGCGTCTACACAGGAAAGGTAGCAAAACAATGACAAGACAGCCTACAGAATGGGAGAAACAAGCCGGGCATGGTGGCATATGCCTATAATCCCAGCACTCAGGAGGCTGAGGCAAGAGGATTGTTGTGAGTTCGAGACCAGCCTGAACTGCATAGTGAGACTCTGTCTCAAAAAAAAAAAAAAAGAATGGGAGAAACATTTGCCAGCCTTCCATCTAACAAAAGGTTTATATCCACAATATACAAAGAACTAAAAAGAATTTTAATAACTAAATTAAAATAGGCCAATACTCTACATATTTCTCAAAGAAAGACATATAATTAGCCAATAAACATATTAAAAATGATGAATATCACTACCCATGAGGCGCATGCTAACCAAAACTACAAAGTGATACAATCTCACTTGAGCTAAAATGAGTACTGTTAGAAATAAAAAGCAAATGGTGGCAATAAAGAGCAAATGGTGGCAAGGATGTAAAGAAAAAGGATCCTTTACACAACATTGGTGTTAATGTAAACCAATAAAACCACTATGGAAAACATTACAGAGGTTCCTCAAAAAACTAAAAGATAGTATTCTCATGTGATCCAACTGTATCATCCTGGATATATATTTAAAGGAAATGATGTCGGCATACAGAAGAGAGATACCTCCATGCCCATGTTCAGCACTGCATTATTCACAACAGTTAAGGTATGGAATCAAGTGTTCATCAACAGACAAGGGGGTACAGAAAATATGCTGTGTATACACATAACAGAGTATTACTCAGCTACAAAGAAAAGTGAAATACTGTCATTTGCAGCAAAATGGACAAAACCGGATGACATTATGTTAATCAAAGTAAGTCAGACGCAGAAAGACACATATTCTGTATCACACATTCTCTCCCTCTCATGTAAAACCAAAACAAACAAAAAATTGACTGCAAGCAGAAAATGGATTACTAAGGATGGCAAAGAGTGCCAGGAGTGAGGGACAGAGAGAGAAGGAACATGTAAATATAAATATGAGGAAATATCACAGTGAGCTACATTAATTTGTATAATTACTATATGTTAACTACAATTCTAAAGTATCATATATGTGTGTGTGTGTGTGTCTATATATATATATATATATATATATATATATATATATATATATATAATATATAATCACTTTTGTAAAATATCATGAAATAACCTTAAGTTGAGGAAATTCAGACACAGAGAAATAAATGACTTGCCCATTATTTCTATTCAGTTTAGTCCCAGGCTTATACTAACTAAAAAGACTCTAAAGCCAAGACCTACATTTATGCAATGGCAGACAGTCTCTTCATTCTTTTTTTTTTTTTTAGTGGAACTGGGGATTGAACTCAGGCCCTTGCACTTACCAGGGAAGCACTTATTCCACTGAGCCATCTCCCCAGCCCTAGGCAGTCTCTTCATATGTAAAATAATCTCTGTGAACCAGGAATAAATAGTACAATTCTGGTTGGCTCTATTTCAATAGACACAGATAGGGACATTGTTTTTGATTCCATGTCCCAATTTTTTATACAAACTATGTACCCTGGAGGGAGGATTCCAAATGGCAAGGAAATGCAAGTCCATGACACATATGGATGACTGCAAGACAATGGAAATATTTGGCAGAGAAGAAAAAATTTGACAGGGCATGAAAATGGTCCAACTGAATAAATGGCCACAGAAATTTCAACTGTTTTGAACCACTGAGGATATGCATGGGTAGTTAGCTAAACAACTAACTATATAATTAAGACAAATGTTGCATGAAAACTTTACTACCTGTGATATTTTATATTCTAACCTATCCCCACTCTATTCTATTTTTTTCTTCTCCAGTCATATCCAGTTAAAATCATTTTACAATCCTGGATTTCAGCCTAAACTTTGAAAAAGTACTGCTGTATACTGCTGGCTATGGTCCTACAGTAAAAAAAAAAACAAAAAAACAAAAAAGCCTAACAAATAGTGGACAGATGTGGCAAGGAAGAACACCTTAGCTCCACATACTGAGAAGCTAAATAAAGAGACATTCGAAGTTTGTAATTGGCAACTTAGGACAAGGGAGTTTCCTACCTCTGTGAGCAACGTGGCTATCCAGTTGTAGACTCTAAACATAGTCGAAGGAATTCAAGCATTTCAGCCATTTAACATTATGGTTCTTTCCACATTTATTATTATTATTATGATTATTATTATTATTATTTTGTACTGGGAACTGAACTCAGGACCTTGTACTTGCCAGGCAGGCACTGCACTGCTAAGGCATATACCTGGCCCAACATGTTTTATTATTCTAAAATTATAGTTTTAATAAGAATAATATTTCCCTTAAAAAATGTTTAGTTTCCAAAGATTTTGTTCCAAGCTACTAAGATAGAAGGAAGGAAGGGAGGCAGAGAGAAAAGAAAAGAAAGAGAACCAAGAGAAATAAAGAAGAAAGTAAGCCTATGGAATTCAAATGTTTCTTTAGTGAGTTAAAGAGTTTTGCATTCAAAATAAACTCTAAAGGCCTAGGATATGTGATCAGAATATACAGTGAATAATTGAATTTTAAAAAGTTATTACAGTAAAAGACAAATTATCATTAACTTCCTCAGAATACTCCCTTTTGCATCAAACACACGTGTCCCGGTTTGCTCAACATCTCCTGAAGCAGTTCTGGAAATCTGCTTTCATGTTCTCAGTCACACTGCTCCAGCTGCCTTGATGTCCTGACTTGACTCAAATGTTTGCCATTCATGGTTATTTTACTTTGAGGAACAACCAGAAGTCACTCATACCAGAGCTGGTCATACAGTGGACGAGAACAATGGTTCCGGTTTACAAACCTACTTTCTGGAGGATGGCACTCAGCAGCAGTGGTCACTATATTTTAATTATGACTCATAAAAGACTTTCACAGTAAGAGACTTACACAAAAGGAACTTCCAGAGCTGTTCCAGAAAGTGTCGAGAAAGATGAGATAAGTGTGTTCAAAGCAAGACAGATATTTCGAAGGCAGTTGAGGCGATGGATTTGTGTTGTAATAAAATTTTTAGAATTTAAACATTCACCATATACTTTGATTACTCTTGTACTTCTCCCAATAAACAAAATGAATGGGTTCCTGCAAAGTGCAAAATCACTGAGTGCCCTGTATGAATTGGACATGAAGACTACTGACCACCAACAACAAGGCGACCTACCCTTTTGTGGGATTGTCAGCATACCCAGTGCACTTTGGCCGCCACCAGGTATCTTTTTTAATCCTCAAATCTATGTTCATAATACTATTTGCAGAAATCCAGAGGTTGTTCTGAGAAAAAGTAATATTTTAGTAGCAATCTCTTCAGGGCTTTCTAAAAGAGATGGAAAATTAAGCCAGGGTAAATGATCCATCATAACTCCTAAAAGTTCTGTGAATATATTTTTCAACAAATTTAACTTCTTTATGAGGTCTCACAGTGAAAAATTCATGGACTAGAATACAAGGAAATCACTACTTTTGAGGAGTGATTTTGAGTAAAACAAAACTATTAACTCCCTTCTTCAGACAAAATTAGTAACTAGGTATCTATCTTCAATTAAATACTGTGAGTACAAATGTTATCAACATGTAATAGAAAGTCTTTTGGATTTACATATTTAATAAGTTAAGTGTTTTTTAAATGAAGTGGAAAGTTAGAAGCTTTTGCTAAGACCATCTGGGCATCCTAGAAATTTGAATCCTTCCTTGGACTCATTCCCATGTTGGAATAAACTACTCTACAAGCTCTCAAAGCAGGATGGAGTTCTTTGTGGAAAGATGAATCCAGGAAATAAACTGAAACCAGACTTGAGTTTGGCAAGCCAGTGAAGACAGAGACTTGGAAACAGAAGAAAAAAGAATAGAGACTAACATAATTCAGGTAGACTGGAATTCAAAACATGTTAGGACCTTGGTAATCCAGACCAGCTGGGGTGAGACAAAACTAAGACCAGGCCAAGCAAATCTAGGAATATAAACAAGCTCCAGGGGCCTGTCTGCCAGATGGGCACTCGCAGTGCACTATGTTTAAAGACACAGCAGGTGCATATTTGATTCAGGCAGGCATCAGGAATAGGTGATGAGCATGCTACCATAGTGAGATTTTTTTCCAGCAATATTGTGGTATTAAGAATACAGAAAAATCTAGACATAATGGACAAAATATAACAAAAATTCTAAATGTGTAACTGAATTCACAAGGAAGTAATGGAGATTCTAGAATCAAAACCAAGGGAAAGTGTACAAACAGGAGTACTACAATGTCAGTGAAATTTAGGCTGCTCAGACGATATGCTTAAAGGTTTTGTGGTGTGTGTGTCTGTGTACGTGTGTGTGTGTTTGTGTGTGCACAAGCATGTATATATTTGAGAGGAAGGAAACAAGTTTAGTATCTATGATACAGGATGCAAACACTGGAATGTGATACAACATAGACTTGTATAAAAAAACACACAAACCTAATACTATAGCTTCTCTAACAAAGTTGGGGGTATTTCAAAACATGTATATTATTAGATGGTTTCATGTAAGTCAGAAATGAGTTAGAATAATTCATTGGTTTACAAACAATTAAAACTCAATAATATCTAATATTCAATCACAGACCTCTATACTAAAGCCATTTCTGGAGCCTTATATGTCTCATGCATATAAAGAAACTTAACTTTTTATTAGAGTATGGAAAATGAATGAAAACCTTGACTTTGCTAAGTGTGAGGAAGTGGAGCAGAGCCCCTCTCTCTTCTTCAACCAGCCCCTAAAGTACTACTCATTCAGTGCAAAGGGCTAACAAGGAACCTGTCAATCTCAGCCTACACAATTGTGAATTAAGGCTCCCCAAACATGGGCTGAAATGTATCCTTCCTCTGTAGTTCAGGAGCCCATGCCTGACAAGTTGATATTCAAGTGGTCCAGGGCTAGAAAAACACTCCAATGTCTATAAAACCCAAAAGCAAATTTCTTTAGAGCAGTGCTTCTCAATCTTGAGTGTGGGATTTTAAAAACACAGCTGCCTTGGTCTCACAACCAGTGTCCAGTTAACTGCTCTGAGGTTGAGCCCTCCCTCCTAGTTGGCAAAGCTCCACAGGTGGTTCTCATGGGCATTAAAGACTGACGGACAACACACTGGAGACTTGCCTTCATGAAAGCTTCACAGGATTCCCACCAAGAATCACTTATTACATAAAATTTTACAATAGTCAGAAAAATAATTCACTTTAGCAATAGTTGAAAGAAATTAAAAGCAAAGTTAAATCCTCAAAACTTTGGATAATAGTATTTTTTAGACTACATAAAAGTTTTAAATTAAGGAACGAACCCAAGTCAAATATAAAGGCACAAAAGAAAAAGCCTGGAAAGATCATCACTGAAATAAAAATCTTTTTTTTTTTTTTGTCAGAATACAAATGATTTTTTTCCCTTATACTCTTCTATATTTTTAAAGCTTTCTACCATGGACATGTACGGCATATATCCAATAAATAGTACTAAACAAAATTTGAAATGTTGATGGTGTAAATAGTAGAAATGGTGAAAAACTATACTCATCTTCTGATATTTCTGGTCATATTCCAACAATCCATTACAGACAAGGATAATAATTAGTTTAAACAGCAGAGGCCGGCAAAATAGCCCAGCTGACTAAAGTGCCTGTTCAGGCAAGCATAGGGACCAGGGTTCCATCTCAGGCTCCACATGCCACTCCAGCCCCGCCCAGGGCAGGCTGAGCCGGCCAGAGTCCAGGAGTAGTGGTGCATCCTGTAATCCCAGCACTGGGTAGGCTGAAAGCAGAAGGATCGCTGTGAGTCCAAAAGCTGAATAGCAAAACCCTGTAACAACCAAATACTTTATATAAGTAAATAAATAAGATAATTAGTTTAAAGAGCAGATTAACAGACTCATAGAAATAGTGAGTTAGATGGCTGATTGAGAAATTACCCAGATCGCAGCACTGAAAGACGAATGACGGGAATGCCCACAGAGAAACTGAATCACATAAATGAGAATGTTCAATTCATATTTAATCAATGTCCCAAAAGAAGAAAAAAGGAGAGAATACAAAGGATTAATGTTTTAAGAGATAATGATAATGACTGAGGTTCCTCCTGAATTAATACAAAATAAGAATCATGGAAAAATGGACAAAGAAAACTAAATCCACAGCTGACTCATAATAGTAAAACTAAAACATCAAAGGCAAGGAAACAGAAAAATGACATTATCTATAAAGAAACAACAATTAGACTGACAACACATTTTCAACAGCAGCCACATGGGTAACATTGAGAGCTCACCTATGGAGTCAATAGCTATAAAGCTTTCTCCTAATTGGGGAACCACATTGAACTAAGCTCACCTCGGTATTATCAACATGAAGAAATGTTGCAATGACCTCACTTGGAAAAGACTGAAACAAAAGAAGCTGTAAGCAAACAAAATAATACCAGTGTTCTTGATAAGCACAGCACCTTTTGGAAATTTAATGGGCACTAACTATGCAAAGGAAAAAAAAAAAATTACCGGGGATTGAACTCAGGCCTTTGCACTTGCCAGGGAAGCACTTATTCCACTGAGCCATCTCCCCAGGCCAAAAAAAATGAAATATTTACAAAATTCCATGAACTCTTCCTTTTCTTCCCACCAAATGAAAGCTTAACAGAAACTAATATTTCTTAATTAATATGGTAAACACTCCATTTTGTTGATTACACAGTGTTAGCAAGAATGCGAAGTAACTAGAATGATCTAAATTGCTAGCAGGAATGTACAACAGCAAACCACTTTGGAAAAGTTTCCTAGCTCTTTAAAAAGGGCGGGCAAGCCAGACAGCTCAGCAGATTAAAGATCCTGCTTAGGTGGATGAAGGGGCCAGGGGTTGGATCCCTGGCCTACTGTGCCAGCCCCATTCCTGGAGCACGCTGAGACAGCGACTGAGAATGGGCATGGTGGCGAGCTCCTGTAATCTCAGCACTTGAGAGGCTGAAAACAGGAGGATCACTCTGAGTCTGATCTACATAGTGAGACCATGTAGACCCTGTACTAAATATATAACAAATAAAATAAAAATAAAAATTGAAATGCACTTACTATATGAGGTGTAATCAAAAGCTACAATGACTATTTATGTTTTTTAAATTACCACAGTAAAAAACAAAAACCACTGCCGTTAATATCTCTCAAAATATTCCCCTTACGTTGAACACACTTATCCTACAGTTTCTCTCATATTCTGAAGCAGTTCTGGAAATCTTTCTTCACGTTGTAATGTCGTGGCTGACTTACATCCAGAATTTATTCAAAGCATCTACCTTTCATAGTCACTTCAGAGCCAGAAGCCACCTGGTGCCAGATCCCACACACAGATGTGGAGGGCACGCTGCAATGCTGCAATGGGCCTGCCTTGCCACTGCATGGAACTTGACGGCAGCATTACCTGTATTCTGCTCACACCTCATAAACACACCATGAAAAAGGCCTCTAGAACTGCTTCAGAGGGTGGCAAGAATGCCTAGGTAGATGTGTTCAAAGATGGGGAAAATATTTTGTGGATTGTTTTTGCTTTTCTACTCTTTAAAGTTTTTTTAATTTTCATTGGTACATGTTTGTAGCACATAATGATTAATTACACTCATCATGGTGAATGGACATGTGTATAGTACACAACATCTTTGTTTTTTTACCTCTCACCTGCTTACCTCTCCCTCCATCTCCCTCCATCTCTAGATGCCAGGAAGCATTGAGGGGAAGCATTTTAGGGGGTTAATGGATCTGTTATTATAATAAATTTTGTTCAAATATTTACTTTATATTTTGATCACATAACCTAGCAACTTCATTCTTGGGCATTTATTCAAGAGAAATGGAAGTATGTCCACAGAAAGACTTGGACATGAATATTCAGAATAGCGTTTTTCAGAATAGCCAATAGTAGAAAACAATACAAATACCTATACACAGATAATTAAATTATATTACATCTATACAATGGAACAATACTACGCATTAGAAAGAAGTAAATTAGTCCAGTAGGTACAAAGCTTAGAATCTGCCACTCCACCATAATAGCGAATAAAAAGTAGAACAAACTGAGAAAATAATAACCCTTCTCAGATCCATTACAAAAGTGAAGATATGGGACAAACCACTGCCCCATGGTACTCAAAAGACAGGCAGAAAAATCATGAACTTCTCAGATTGTAAACCTCCAAGCAGAAAGCTCCACAGAAGCAAGTACTAGGATAAGAATACCTGGACTCCTAGGAAGAACTGCTCATGAATTTCTGGAAGCTCAAGATAAAGGGAGACCTGATCATAGGCAGGGGTGGGGATACACTTATGCAAATTTCATCTCAGGGGGCCCTAACAGGTCTTATAGTGACCATCAGAGAGGAACTCTTTATTGCTGCCAGAAGGGGTACACAAAATGGAACCATTTTTAAATAGCCAAGAGTATTCCATTCTTCTTGACAGAGACCATCCCCAGAAGAAAGTATTTTAATGTAACCTGTTAGGGTTTTCCTTGCCTGGGTGCAGGAGGAGCTGAGACTAGGATCACAATCCAAAGGCACAGGTTCACAAAACACTGAGACTTCCTCATGCACTAAAGAAAGCTTCCCTCTCTCCTTCACCTAACTGCTGTCACTGAAGGCCTATTTACCACAGCTCCTTTTATGCAGCACACATTTGCTCACCTTTTAACAAGAAATTATGAAGGCAAAACATGGTTTAGAGATATGAAGATAATGAAGAAGCATATCTCAATAGTCACATATGGCAAGAATTAGAAGATCAATAATTTAGAACAACTATGATTAATGGAAAAATAGACAGCATAGAACAGATATATTACATAAGTAGAAACATGAAATTGTAAGACTAAAAAATAAATCATAAACATGAAAAACACTGCAAAAGAGATGAAGAATGTCTAATGACCTCAAGAAACTATAGACACTTAAAAAAAGAATCTCTGAGTTTGAGGCTACGACTAAAGAAATTTTCAAAACTGAAAAGTAGAAGAAAGAAAAGACTGAATAAAAAATAACAGAACAGAAACTATGGGATATGGAGGCTGATGCAGGAGATTACCATGAATTTGAGGCCATCCTAGACTACATAGTGAGCTCAAGGCCAGATGAATTCAAGTGATACCCTTGTCTCATGAGAAAGAAGGAAAGGAAGGAAGGAAGGAAGGAAGGAAGGAAGGAAGGAAGGAAGGAAGGAAGGAAGGAAGGAAGGAAGGAAGGAAGGAAGGAAGGAAAGAAGAGAAGAGAAGAGAAGAGAAGAGAAGAGAAGAGAAGAGAAGAGAAGAGAAGAGAAGAGAAGAGAAGAGAAGAGAAGAGAAGAGAAGAGAAGAGAAGAGAAAGGCAGGCAGACAAGAAAAGACTGTGAGATAATTGCAAAGAAGGAAAATAGACATGTAATAAGAACATCAGAATGAGAGGAAAGAGAAAGAGGAACAGAAACAATGTTAAAGTGCAAATGACTGAGAAATACCAAATTAATGTCAGACAACAAGCTACAGCTCTAAGAATCTCTGAGAATATCAAACAGGATATGAAAAAGAGAAATAAATTGTGTATATGATACTCAAACTTCAGAAAACTAAAAATCAGGAAAATTATGAGAGACACAAAGAGGAAAAATACTATGGATAAAGGAATACAGTTAAGGATCACATCTGACTTCTCCTTAGAAACCAGAGTGGAGGAAAATGTTTAAAATGTTAAGAAATTAAAATCAGGGGGCTAGGGAGATGGAATAAGTGGAATAAGTGCTTCCCTGCAAGCTCAAGGGCCTGAGTTCAATCCCTGGCTTCACTAAAAAAGAGCGAGAGAGAGAGACAATAAAATTAACCTAAAATTCTGTGTGAAATCCACCTGCTCTGAAATTATCCTTCAGAAGTGAAGGAAAAATACTTTCTCAGATGAACAAAATTTGTTATCAGTAATCTGTTCTGCAAGAAATATTAAAAGAAGTTCTTCAGAGAAAAGAAAATTATGTAAATTAGAAGCTAGATCTATATAAAGAAAAAGTATTAGAGAATGAGTAAATGAAGATAAATACAAATCATTTTTCTTATTCTTAATCTAACAGATAAAAACTTACTCAAAAACTACTCACAATTATGTATTTGATTACATATGCATATATATGTAAATGAGTAAGTGAAATCACTAACAGCAATGACACAAGGGATCCAAAGAAAAATAAGAAATATTTTATAATGTACTTGTATTACCCACGAAGCAGGGGTTTGAATATAGACTTGGGTGAGTTGTAGATGGAATTATGAAGTTAAAGCTACAACTAAAACAAGTAAAGAAAAAGAAAAAAAAATACATCTGCAATACCAAGAGAGTAGAAAAACAATAGGATCATACAAAAATGTTTAATTAAAAATACCAAAGAAAAAGTGTGTAAAACACAAACATTGAACAGAGACCAAGACTACAAGTAAAAAACAGCAATGTGGTAAATATAAATTCAGTGATACCAATAATCAATTCATACATGAATGATATAACTACATAAATCACACCTCAAGCCAGGCTGAAAAACCAAAAATGTAAGATCCAAACTATTAACATCAGACATGAAGGACTCACAGGCCTCAAAGACATTAAAAGAATCAAGAAGCACTATGAACAATTTTCTGCCCAACAACTTGATAAACTATATAAAATGGGTCAGTTCTTTGAAAGATGTAACTTGCCAAAACCTACACAAGAAGAAACAGCCAATCTTCAGCAGGCCACATAGCTCAGGCAGACACAGGGACCTGGGTTCGATCCCCAGCATTTCATGCCAGCCCCGCCCCTCGGGCACACTGAGATGGCAGTTGAGACTGGCTGTGGTGGCACATGCCTGTAATTCCGGCACTTGGGAAGCTGAAAACAGGAGGATCACTACAAGTCTGATCTGTGTAGTGAGACCTTGTAAACTCTGCACTAAATACATAAAAAAAGAAATAACCAATCTTAACAGGTATATTGTTTATCTATTAAAGAAATTGGATCAATAATTAGTACTCTCAAAATAGAAAGGATCCAGATGGGTCCTTTACTAAATCCTAAGAAACACTTAAAGAAGAAATTGCATCAACTTTCCACAATCTCTTTCAGAAGACAGAAGCATAAAAAATACTTCCTAACTCATTTTAGGATGCCAGCATTATCCACTACAAAAAAAAAAGTCAAAGACATCACATATACACAAATTACAGACCAGTATCTTCCGTAAATAGACAAAAACATCCTCAAGAGAATATTATCAAATCAAGTCTGACAATGTATAATCATAACCAATTGGGATTTATCCCAAGTTTGTAAAGTCAGTTCAGCATTCAAAACTTAATTAATGCATGCTGGGAAGGGTGGAACACACCTATAATTCTAGCATTCTGAGAGGTGAAAGCAGGAGAATACAAAGTTTGAGTCCATCCTGGACAACTTAATGAAGCTGTATCTCAAAGTAATAAAAAAAAAAAGAGAGAGAGAGAAAGAAAAGAAAACAGAATAGGCTAGGGATGTAGCTCAGAGAAAAAAAAAAACTAAACTGCAAATTAGGAAGAGAAAGGAGAGTCTTCAATTACTGGTAGATAAGGAACATCTACAAAAACCTACAACTATCATCATATTTAATATCTAATGGTGACAAACTTGGAAGCTTTCTCATTAAGATCAGAAACAAGACAAGGACGCTGCACCTCAAGCCATTACTTTTCAAAAGTGTGCAGGAAGGTGAGGCATAGCAGTGCATGCCTGTAATCTCAGCACTTGAAGCAAGAGATTCGCAGAGTTTGAGGTCATCTTGGGCTATGCAGTGAGACTCTCACTGAAAAAAGTAGATAGAAAATCCTAGGAAATTCAGTAAGATAAGTAAAATATATACATAGCATATAGATTGGGAAGGAAAAAAATAAAACTATTATTGTAGGTAATGTGACCATCCAAAATAATCAACAAAAATGCTAGAACTAATAAAAAAGTAAAGCAAAGCTAAAGGATACAAATACACAAAAATCAATCACTTTTCCCAACATCAGTAAAGAAGAAATATAGACAGAATTTGAAACTAAAAATATATTGTTATTTACAATAACATTTAAAACAATAAAATAATTAGACATAAGTTATAAAATATATACAAGATCTCTATGAGGAAAACTACATAACTCCTACATATGAAGTGATACGAAAGACACCACAGAACTAAATAAATAATGAGACATTCCATCTTCACAAATAGACACATACATAAAATTTACTATAAGCCATAGCAATCAAGATGTGATGTTGGTGAAACAATAGATAAATATATTGATGAAACAGAATAGAGAGCCCAGATAAACACAGGCAACTGCTCAGTCATAAAAGAGCAAAGACAACACAATGGAGAAAGATAGCCTTTTCAACAAATGGTGCTGAAGGGGCCGGCCAGATGGCTCAGCAGATGCAGGGACTGGGGTTCGATCCCCAGTGTTCCATGCCAGTTCCGACCCTGGGGATGCACTGAGATGGCAATTGAGACTAGGTGTGGTGGAATGTGCCTGTAATCCCAGTATTTGGGAGGCTGAAAACAGGAGGATCACTATGAGTCCAATCTGTGTAGTGAGACCCTATAGCCCCTGTCCTAAATACATTTTTAAAAAATGCTGCTGAAATTAGACATTGTCATGAAAAAAATCTAGATACAGACCTTAAAAGGATCATAGACCTCAATATAAAATGCAAAACTATAAAACTTCTAAGCAATAACATAGGATAAAATCTAGGTGATTTTGGGTATAGAAGGAACTTTTAGACACAAGCCTCAAAGCACAATCCATTAAAGAAATAATTAGTACGTTGAACTTCAATGAAATTTAAAATACTGCTGTGTGAAAGACAATGTTCAAGAATGAGATTACAATCCAAAGAACAAGAGAAAATACTTGCTGAGCCACATCTGATAAATGACTATTAGCCAAAACAGTCTCAAAAGTTAACTATAAAAAGCTGGGCATGGTGGTGCATGCCTGTAATCCCAGCACTTGGGAGGCTGAGGCAGGAGGATTGTTGTGATTTTGAGACCAGCCTGAGCTACAAAGTGAGCTTAAGGCCAGCCTGAACTGCATAGTGAGACCCTGTCTCAAAAAGACAAAGAAAAAAAAAAAAGTTAACCATAAAAAGGGAAAGAAATTGTTCAACGGGAAGGAAAAACTGAGATGAGGAAAAGAACACATGACTGAAGCAAAAAGATCTACTTATGTATATATGCAAAATAGCTTAGATAATTGTACTGTCAACTTCTGCTGGTCTTTTGAAAGGAGCAGTTAATGCTTAATTTTTTTTTCTGACTCTGGTTATTGTTTTTTTTTTTCCTCTTTTGAATTTCTTATAACTTCTCTGTTATTGTTTTGTTTGTATTTCAAATGAATCTTACACATTTATATCTGGTAATCTGAACAAGTAATTTGAAGGTAGCATCACATACAGCAGCCACTGTTGAATTCCTCAAATATTTTGCTTAGTGAAATCTTGTATTGTTTCTAATGCTGTTTTTCTTTCTATTACTATTTTGGATAGTAATAGAACATTTCAATTAAAAAGTAAACAAGAAACATACACACCCCAAATGGATATGGAGATGTCAAATGATATTAGATGATGTTTAAAACCATGTTATTAATAAAAGGTGAATTAAAACAAAGCTGAGATGTCACCACCTCTATTACAATAGCCAAAATAAAAAATACTAACAACATCAAATACCGATGGTGGATGTGGAACAATAAAAATTCATGTTCGCTGTTGGAAGGAATAAAAAATGGTCTGCTTTAGAAGGCAGTTTGGTACTTTCACACGAAATCAAACATTTTCCCATATGATCTAGCAATTATGCCCCTGAGAATTTATCTGGAAGAATTAAAAATCCACATCTACAAAAAAAAAAAAAAAAAAAAAAAAAAAAAAAAAAAAAAAAAAAAAAAAAAAAAAAAAAAAAAAAAAAAAAAAAAAAAAAAAAAAAAAAAAAAAAAAAAAAAAAAAAAAAAAAAAAAAAAAAAAAAAAAAAAAAAAAAAAAAA
>PVKA01007509.1:0-77462 GCA_004027165.1 Ctenomys sociabilis | reverse complement strand
TTTTTTTTTTTTTTTTTTTTCTCGGAACCGGGGATCGAACTCAGGCCCTTGTGCTTACCAGGAAAGCACTTACTCCACTGAGCCATCTCCCCGGCCCAGTTTTTCAAAGAACCAACTTTTTGATTTGTGGATTCTTTGAACTGTTTTCTTCATCTCAATTGAATTAGTTTCTGCTCTAATCTTTATGATTTCTTCCCGTGTTTGCACTCTGGGTTTCGTTTGCTCTTCTTTTTCTAGTTGTCTGAGGTGCAACATTAGGGTGCTAATGTATTCCCATTCTGTTTTCCTAATGTGTGAGTTCATACCTATGATTTTTCCTCTAAGCTTGCTTTCATTGCATCCTATGGAATTCTGGTAAGTTGTGGTTGAGTTTTCATTGAACTGTAGATATTGTTGAATTTCTTGTTTAATTTCTTCTCTTACCCATTGATTCCTGAGTAGGGTGTTGTTTAATTTCCATGAATTTAGCGGGTTTTTCTTGTTTCTTTTTTCATTTATTTTCAGTTTCATTGCACTGTGGTCATATAGTATGCATGGGATAATTTCTGTTTTCTTGCATATAGTTAAGTATGACCTCTGGACTAGTATGTGGTCTGTTTTGGAAAGTGACCCATGTGCATCTGAAAAAAAATGTGTATTCAGCTGTGATTGTGTGGAAAACTCTGTATATGTCCACCAGGTACATTTGTTCCAAGCTCTGGTTCAGTTCTGCTACTTCTTTGCTAATTTTTGTCTGGTTGATCTATCTTTTTGAGATTAGTGGTTGTTAATGTCTCCTGTTAAGACTTTGGTCTTAGATATTAGGTTTTGCATGTCCACTAAGATTTGTCTTACATAATGTGTGCTCCTGTGTTTGGTGCATATATATTTATGAATGTTACCTCTTGCTCTTGAATTTTTCCCCTGACTAATATGTAGTTTCCTTCTTTGTGTCATTTGATCATTCTTGGTTTGAAGTTGAGATTGTCTGAGTACCAAATTGCTACACCTGCTTTTTTCTGAGGTGCAGGGGCATGTGGTATTGTTTTCCATCCTTTGACTTTGAGCCTATGTATGTCCTTTTGAGTTAAATGTGTTTCTTGTATACAGCATATTGTTTGATTGTTTCCTAATCCACTGTGCTAGTCTATTTCTCTTAATTGGTCAACTGAGTCCATTTACATTGATGGTTGTAATTGAAATGTATTGACTTATGTTTGTCATAATACTTACCTGCTGTTATTTACTCCTTGGTATCCTGTGTTTAATTGTCTGTCCTGTTTAGTGAGCTCCTTTCATATTTATTTGTGGAGTTCTCATCATTGTGGTCCCTCTCTAGAACCTCTTTCAGTAGCCTATGTAGGGATCGCTTTGTCATCCTGAAATTCTTTAGTTGTTCTTTGTCTTGAAAGTATTTCACTTCTCCATCAAACTTGAAAGAGAGTTTTTTAGGGTATAATAGTCTGGGCTGGAGTTTGTTTTCATACAGCATGTAAGGAACTCTGCTCCATGCTCTCCTTGCCTTCATGGTTTGTGTAGAGAACTTGGCTGTAATTCTCATGGGTTTTCCTTTGAATGTAATCTGCTTCTTCTCTCTAGCAGCTTTCAGTATATTATTCTTGCATTTCTTGGATCTTGACTATTATATGTCTCAGTGTGTTTTTATTTGGATTGAAGTTATTTGGTGTTCTGTATGCTTCCAACCAGAATGTTGGATTGCTTCCTCATATTTTGGAAGTGTTCTGAGTTTACTTCTCCCCAAATTCTTTTTTTTTGTGTGTGTCATTTGTATTGACTCCTTCATTCTCATTGATACCAGTTAATCTCACATTGTTCATCCTGGCATCATTTTGCAGGTGATGGATTATTTTTTTCCTGCATTCTCATTGTTTTTAAGAGATCGTTTCTCACCTTTTCACTAGCTGCACCGGCATCTTCAAGATCTGAAATTCTGTCTTTGCTTTCACTCAAACGGTTTTGTAGACTCTTGATTGATATTTTTAGTTCTTCTATATCTCTTTGACTCTGTTTCGTGTGCTCTATTTCTTTTCTGTATTGCTCATTCAAGGAATCTGTCATATTTCTGTTCTCCTCCATTTTTTTTTATCCATGTCCTCTTTAGAGGTAATTACTAATTTTTTTTCTGCCGAATTTCTTCCAAGTTGAGCTTCCTCTGTATATTTCCGGACTTTTTTCTGTATTTCAGATGCTATGTTTACAAAGAATTCTTTTTTTTTGAAGGAATTCTTTTTTGACTTCAGAAATTATTTCTGCTTTGAGTTCCTCACTATGTTTCTTTGCTTCAGTCACTGTTAATTCATATTATTCAGCTGGAATAATGCTCTCTGCACTTGTTCTGGGTGAGCATTTGTTTCCCCCAGGTGTTTCTGGGTTTGATTCTTTATTTCAGATGCTATGTATTCAGATATTTCTTTTTATATATTTCAGTAATTAATTCTCATCTGAGTCCCTGTATACCTTTCTGCTGTTGTTCCTTTGCTTCCATATGTGTTAATTCATTCATTTCAGCTGAGCAAGTGTCCTCTGCCCTTACTGGTAGACTCAAGGTCTGAGATTGCATTTTTCTCCTTATCTTTGTCTTTTTTGTATAGCCCTTACCTCTGACCTTTGGAATAGAGCTTTGGTGCAGCTATAACCTTAGCATGTAATGAGATTCGGGTGCCAGTCTATTAAGTTTGAGATTGTCCAGATATGCCTGGCCTGGATCTACTTGTTGTGTTCAGTTCCTTTTGCTGCAGCTCCTGTGGTTCCCCTCTGTTGTTTCCTTGGTCAGGCGAGCATGAATCGAAGTGCAGAGCGAGTAGTGGAAATTCCCACTATCTTGGCTGGCTTGGGGATGGGGATCAGAAAAGTTGCCAGAGTTGGCCCTCCTGTTGCACTTAGGTTGGTCTCTAGGTAGGCGGGCTTGGGCTTTGGTGGGTCAGCGGCTGAGCTGCGTTGGGTCTGCGGCTCCATGCTGGAACCAGGGATAGCTGGGAAAGGTTCCTCCTGTGTGGTTGACCTGGAGCTCTCAATCACAGGCCGAGCTGCACTGGGTCTGAGACCGTGGGATGGACTTGGGGATCGCTGGGAAAATCTCTTTCTTTCTTTCTTTCTTTCTTTCTTTCTTTCTTTCTTTCTTTCTTTCTTTCTTTCTTTCTTTCTTTCTGTATTTGGAGTTGAACTGAGGACTTTGTGCTTGCCAGACAGGTACTGTGCCACTGAATTATATCTCCAACCCTCGTGCATTTATATATTTATTTGTTTGTTTATTTATTTATTTATTGCCATTTTGAGATAGGCTCATGTTCAGTTCAGGTTGGCCTTGAGCTCACTTTGTAGCCTAAGCTGGTCTTGAGCTTGCAGTGCTCCTCTTGCATCATCTTCCTGAGGGCTAGGATTATAGGAGTATACTACCACATCTGGCCCATGTTCTCCTTTAAACAAAATGTTTTAAATATTTTATTTGCGACCAGGTTTGTGCTACACGTGGGTTAGCACTGTCAAGTATAGTCTGTCCTTGATGAGGCTACATCATAGCAGTAAAACTTATAGTAGTCTTTAGATTTTTTTTCCATATTTAGGGCATGGTCTACAGTGTGTTCAGGGTCTCACTATGCAGACTGGACTCATAGTGATTCTCCTATTTTCAGGCTACCACGTGCTGGGCACACCAGCATGCCCAGTCTCAGTCAGCATCTCAGCACGCCGCACTGTTGGGGCTAGCACAGCATGCTGGTGATTGAACCCAGCTTCTGTGCTCTGCCTAAGCAGGAGCTTTAGTCCACTGAGCTATCTGGTCTGTCCTAGATTTTAGATTTAACATGCAAAGCAACTATCATTAATGTGGTAAAGTATACATGCATGAAGTGTTATTGAACATAAAATTTGAATATATTCATTTGAGTAAGTTAAATGAAGGAATGGCATAATAACTCAACAGATGGGCCTGCAGGTTAGCTCAGTTGTTTAAGCACCTGCTCATGCAGGGGACTGAGATTCTATTCCCAGGTCTACATGCCTTAGTAGACCCACCCTTATTTCTTTCTCGATCAGAGAGATAGCTCAGTATAATAAGTGCTAGCCTGACAAGCACAAGGTCCTGAGTTCAATCCCTGGTACTGCCAAACAATAATAATAATAATAACAATAACAACTCAACAGAGAAATGACAGAAGAGTTGACATGTGCTATACTTACTACATCCAGCCATGTTTTATAAGCTCTGTAGCTTTAATAGTTCATTTATTATAATATTAATTACTTAAAATGACTCCCAGAAATCTATCACCCTCTCTGATTAAAATTGTTTTTCTGTAACTTGTAAGTGCTGCTCTAAAGACTCTACAGAAAAGTTAGACCCAGGATGAACGAAACACTTGCATTGACAGTTTTACTAATATTGTAAAAAGAATTAATTAGTGCCACTAGGAGCCACTCTTGCTTTTAAACAAAACTAAAGATTTTTAAACCTAAATACACTAAATGTTAAATATATCACAACCATTTACAGTGTGTTTTCTCTTTACTGAATTTCAGTTCAAGACTAGTTTTACATTAAAGTCTGTATATGTAAAGTGATGATTTCTTATTTGTATGTGTATATTTATATATCCTTCAGCTTTTTCCATTTTTGTTATGACTTTTTCAGTATAGTGATTGCATTCACTGTACAGATTTAGTACACATATATTGAACAACTTGATTATTTTTTATTCCCTTCCTCTGCCCTTCTTTTGTTTCTTCTCCCCTCAAAACTTTGCGAAAAATTTCTACTTTCCTGTTTCTTACTATCTATCCTTTATTTTGCTCTTTCACTTTTTTATACTTGGAATTTTCATGCAAGAGAAACTATGTCGTATTTAGCTTGTGAATCTGAATTATTTCCTTTAACTTTGTGGTTCTGAGATGCATCCATTTTCCTACTGAAGTCTCGAATTTACCCTTCTTTTATAATGGGCATACAGAATGCTTCCAAGGTTTAGCTGCTGTCAGTTTATATAATGCGGGTGTGGGTATATTACTATAAATATGATGTGTTTACCCTTTCTCTAGGTATCTAAAGGAGGAATAGCTGCCAGGAGTGGAAGTTCTATTCTCTCTTCACCGATTTATATAGTAATTGCACTACACATTTCAAGCAATATTCTCACTAATATTCCCACTAGCCATTTTCACTGCAACCTCCCTGCATTTGTTATTGTTTGATTTCTTGATGATAGCCATTAATTTACCAAGGAAATTTCAGTTATTTTAATTACCCTTTCTCTAATAATTAGAGATGTTGGGCATTTCCTCATGTAGTGTTCACTGGTCATTGTGTCTTATTTTTTTCTGAGAATTGTTTACCTATTTCAGCTATCCGGTTTTTTTTTGTTTGTTTGTTTATTTTGTTATTTATTTTGTGAAGATTTCACTTTTTAAATTCTAGGTATTATATATTTTAGGTCTTAGTCTTTTGTCTGAGAGGTAGCTGGCCAAATTTTCCCCTTCTTTGTGTGTTCTCTCCAGGCTGTTGGTTGGTCCCTTTGCTATGTAGAAGATTTTTAAATTTGATATGATCCCATTTGCTGAGTCTTGATGCTGTTTCTTCTGTGGCTCTTTTCAGAAAATCCTTACCTATGTCATGTTGTTAACAGTTTTACATATTTTATTATACTGCAAATGCAATGTTTCAGTTTTTATGTTTAGCTCTTTAATCCATTTTAGTTCTCATTGTATATATGGTGAGAGATATGTTTCTAACTTCAGTATTCTGCAAGAGTATTTCCATGCTCCCCATACTGTCTGTTAAACAGGCTCTATATCCTCCAGCATATGCTTTTGGCTATTCTGATTAAATACTCATGTACATGAATGTTCTGAGTCTTATTCATGCATTGCTTATTCTCTTCTATTGTTTCATATGTCTTTTTTTGTGCCAATTCCATGCTGTTTTTATTGATGTATCTTCCTAATACTATTTAAAATCTGTTATTTGATACCTCTCACTTTTATTATCCAGGATCACAATAATGGGTCTTTTCTGGTTCCATATGAACTTTAGGATTATATTCTCTTGTCCTGTGAATGCTAAATAAATATATATATATATACATATATACATAATATATATAATATATATAATATATATATATATAATATTTTATTTTCTTCTTTTGCATGACTATGAGGCTAATGTTTCTATTTCTATAATAAACATGAGTGGTGAGAGTTAACCTCCTTACCTTATGTATGATTTCTGGAAGAAAAATTTTAGCTTTTTCCTCATTTAGGAGTCAACTTTTCTTTTTGTAGCAGGGATCAAACTCAGGACCTTGTGCTTGGCAGGAAGGCACTTATGCCACTAAGCTAGCCCTTTTTTCCTCATTTAATATGATGTGGCATGTAGATTTTTCTCAAATGGCTTTAATGAGATTGAGATAAGACCCTTTTATGAATGGAGGTTGTATTTTTCAAAGACTTTTTACCATGTCTATTGAGAGAATCTTGGGATTTTTGTTCTTGCTTCTGTTTATGTGATTGTACTACATTTATTGCTTAACAAATATTGAAATGAAGTCTACAAATTTGCAATGAAGCCTCCTTGGTCATGATATATAATCTTTTTGGTTTGTCGCATTATTTTGTTAATAATTTTATAAGGACTTTTGTTTTTTATGTTCATTAACCAAGTTGAACTCTAATTTTCTTTTTCAGCTGGGTTCTTGCTTGGTCTTAGGATCCAACTCCCACAAAATTGATAAAGGACACCTGTAAAGAGTAAATCAAAACCCTAAGAGCTGACTTATATGAATGATTGGAGAGGGAAAAAAAGAGTATCATTCAGTGATGGCTTCTTTGTTTTTTTTTTCCTTTCTTTATTTTCCTTTTAGTTTTTTTTCTTTTTCATTATTTTTATTTCCTTTCCCCACCTTTATTCATTGCCTGGTATACTAAATCAGGTTTTTTTCTTAAAAAAAAAACAAAAAAAAAAAACAGTCTCTATTAATTTGTCTGTAATAAGAAAATCATTCAGAACCTGAAAGTTTTCCTCTCCATTTTCTTGGGGATTTTCCTATTGCCTCCTTGCCTGAGTGGATAATGTCCTTATACTTTCCATGCAAAAACACTTGTGAAGGGCCAGCCAAAAAGCTCAGCAGATTAAAGCACCTGCAAGCAGGTACAAGGGCTGGGGGTTTGATTCCCAGTCTTACCATGCTGGCCCCACCACTGGGGCATGCTGAGAGGGCAATTGAGACTGGGCATGGTGGTGCACACCTGTAATTCCAGCTCTTGGGAAGCTGTAAACAGATGGATCACTACAAGTTCGATCTAGTAGTGAGCCCCTGAACACCCTGTAGGTCCTTGGGTAAAATACAGAAAAATCACTTGTGTTCAGCCATGACATAATACAAAATGGACACACCAATGTGTTTTTTTCTTCACATGCTATTTATGTGGCACAGAAATACTTGGCCAATAAGGAAAAGGACATTTTCTCTACATTATATCAAGAGTTCAGATTTATTGGAATTTTTAAAGACCAAGCCAAACAAATGATTTAACTCCATGAAACTAGCCATCTTAATTTAGACCATTTATCCATCTTAACTATTAATGTTATCATGAAGTATTAGATACCTAATTTTTAGTTTTTCCTCACTTAAAATATTATGCACATTAAGCACTGTACAGAAATATCCTGGAAAAATATTAATATTATCACAGATTCCAAACCACTTGTAGGAGCCTGGTGAGCTAGTTCAGTGCACTAAAGTGCCTGCCTAGGCAAGCTTAGGCAAGTGCAAAGACTGTGGTTTGCCCCTGGGCAAGTCAGCTGCGCCCCTAGGGTGGGCTGAGCCAGCCAGAGTCTGGCTTAGTGTCACACGCCTGTAACCACAACATTAGGGAGACTGAAAACAGAAGGATCACTAAGATTCTAAGCTGTACAGTAAAATCCTGTAACAACCAAATATGTTTAAAAAAAACTGTAACTGGGAAAAGGGGAACAATCCAATCAACTGAGGAGAAAAAGTCTAGTAATACTATAATCTTTTTAGGAATGTTTAGCTTGAGATTGCATTTATCTATTAAGTAAATCTGTGATTCAACAGTGAATTCATGTAAAGCTAATCCTTATTCCAAGTTAGAAATCAAGTTTTCTGGCACCTACTTGAAAAAATTGCATGGCATGTGAACACTTGGCCTTTGTACCTCCCACAGGAAATAATGTTCCCCACAGAGCATGTTTATATTACATTCTAAAATTCCATGATTCGCGATATGTAGTGTTTGAAATGCAAGCACCATCCTGACTGTTTTCATTCTCTAATAACAATAATGTATATGCAAAGGATAATACACTGTATGTTAATAATATGGCAGTAGAGAAAAAGACTCAAGATTGTATTATGTTCTCGAGCAA
The DNA here is from genome assembly GCA_004027165.1 of Ctenomys sociabilis. NCBI lineage: Eukaryota > Metazoa > Chordata > Mammalia > Rodentia > Ctenomyidae > Ctenomys > Ctenomys sociabilis. The sequence continues at coordinate 69,076 of PVKA01007509.1, read as the reverse complement.
GAACTTACTATATCATTACTTTCTTTTTCAATGCAAAAAGATAGAGAATTATAAAATGACTGTTTTGCTGAAATGTTAAGCTAATTTATAATTTAGGTTAAAGCTAGACAATGGTGAAATAACATAAACTTTAAAATCTGAATGGTACAACATGACAGAAGTTTATTCTTTTAAAAAATGTGTTAAGTTTACTGTATTAAAAATCATTTTGCTCAGGTTTCTGTGAATGAAATTTCCATTCAACTGAGGGAATCAGTAAATATATGTAATACATGTTTATTCTTTTACATGCTCTTTTCTTCCAGAGGTTTATCTTTTTTATATACAGTATTTATAACAGATAACTATAACTACAGATTCTGTTTTCTGGCACACAAATGTTTTGAAATTATCATCATGTTGAGTAAGGCCAGTCACCATGTTAGAAAGAAGAGCTGCAGAAGGGCCATGTTAGCAATTAAGGGCTTTGACCCAGAAGTGACCCACAGCATCACATTTATAATTCACTGTCTGGAATCAATCCTATGACTTCATGCAAGCATAGAAAAAGCCATCAAGGGCAAGTCTATATGTTGAGATGTCAGGGAGGGAGGCAAATTTTCTGGAATGAATGTCATACTCTTTTAATAGTGAAGAGCGGCTTGGACCTGAACAGAATCCTGGTACCTAAGGTGTAGAATGAATTTCATCTTTGCTAGATTTTCACATGCTGTTCTGAAGGGATATATACCATAGAATGTAAATGCCAAAAATGTACCTGTACTGGCCACGCGTGTTCTTCTGGTTATCATTCCCTAAACAGTATAGCTGCTTACAGAGGGTATGTATGTTATTAGGAACTGTAAAGAATATGGAGGTGAGCTTTAAATCCAGGAAAATGTGCATAGGTCATACGCTAATGCTGTCACTTTATATAAGAGAGTGACCATCTCCAGATTTAAGTCTTTTTGATGAGGAGAGTACAGGTAACAATATCCTTCAGATATGAAGGGATGATTCTATGCATGCACAAGTGTGTGTGTGTGTTTGTGTGTGTGTGTGTGTGTGTGAGTTTGTAAAATAAATTACAATGAAGAGAAGATGAAAGGGGCTTTAAAAGTTGAAAATTGAGTTCAACTAATTTTTTAAAAAATATATAGCTAGAGATAGTTTTATCTTTTTTTTCTTTAATAAATCTTTATGTGTATTGATCATAACATTTTATTCATCAAGATATCCTCATAAGAATATGGACTATTATAAGATACACCATAATTTGAAGGGATGCTCTAATAAACAAGACTATATTAAATGCACAACTTAATTTTTTTCAAATCAAATTAGAACAGATTTAATAATTAATATATTGCATATTGTTTTCATAATGTTTTTTGTTGTACAAGGTGCAGACATGATATTCTATATACAAATACTATTAGAGCAGATGCCTCTATTCAATGAATTAAGAGAATGTGCCTATCTTTTATTTTTAAAGATGAATTATGGTACAGTTTCAATAATTAATGCTTTTTGCATTGTTATCTTCCTAGCGGTTATCCATAGTACAAGAAGCAGACAGGATATCCTATCCAAACACTATTAGTGCAAATCTTTCTTCTCATAGAATTACATGAAAGTAGCTGCATATTTATCCAAACTGTCCTGTTTATACAAAATCAGAATGGTCCTTGCTTTGTATCCCCTTTTTTTTTGTTTAGTCCTGTCAGAGATGGGTATTCTATTGTCATTCAGTTAATATAGGTGCTTAAATTCAGCAAAACAATCCAACACAGTCCAGCAGTCCACAATAGTAGTGGGTTATCTGAAGAAGTTGTGGACTAAAACCATTTTCAGTCAGGAAAATGGTATAAAAGTGGGAAAAACAATATGAGAGAAAAACATTTTGAAGAGTATTGCAAAGTTTTAGGAAAGCATATATATATATATATATATATATATATATATATATATATATATATATATATATATGTGTGTGTATGTATATATATATATATATATATATATATATATATATATATATATATATATATATATATATGACTATTTGTCCAAGTAGTCATTGGATAGCACCTTAGGATAATGATGGATGATAAATTTTGCTCTATTATATGTTGACAGGATTGGTCATAGATGCAGAATATGTGAAATTCAATCCAGTTTGTTTTCTGTGGACCTCACAGATTCAAGGAAATGACATTAGCATGATCATCATCGCTACTGATCTTTAACTTTTATTATTTAACTGCACTCACAACGTGTTCACTGAAAGTTACACAAGAAATTGATAGCTTTAAACAGAATCCTAGGGCAAGAAGGCTACAAACTGAAGCCAAAGCTTAGAAGCTTAGAAGCTGAGTGACTTTACTGAGATTTGTCTTAAAAGGAGGCAGGGAACTATGTCCCAGCACATTGTGGCTTAGTAAGAAGGCCCTGGGTTCAATTCCCAGTATCCCAGAAACGAAGAGGTTCTTGTCAAATACTTTATTTAATTTTCATATGATACCTTATGAAATTGCAATAGTGTTATACTTCTTTATGAAGAAGAATATTGTGGTTCAGAGAAAAGTTTGCAAAAAGTTTTACAGTAGAGTTTAGATTCACATCTAGTAATTCTGACTCCATCTCTCACACTTTTATTTATAATAGAAGAAAGAAAAAGAGAGAATACATGATTGTATCATGCAAGAGTTTTAGTGTGGTAAGATGCCATGGGGCTGGAGTTAAGGAGACTGATAGCATTAAAGTTAATTTTTAAGAGCATCAACATGCTGTATTAAAGTATTGTGAAAATGGGATGATAGCGTATTAGATTAGAGTGATAGTACAAGAAGTGGAGAAAACTGGCCAGATTAAGGATGCACTTTGGACACAGACAGCATAAAGAATGTCATGAAGTGCACTGGGTAGAAAATCCTGAAGACACCTCAGGAATGTGGAATCTCACAAACAAAATGAGGAACGTATCTAGTTTCAAGTGTAAAAGAGTATGTATTGTAAATGTATTGCCACAAGATCTCCAAAGGTGGTATTAAATACGATGGAATTCAATATTAATAATCTGATTTTTCTTTAGGAAGCATCACCTATAATCATGAATTTAATTTAGAAACATGCCAATGCAGTGTCTTATTTTTTCCCAGATGGAAACTACCATTAGAAACAATTTATTATTTTAGTTCATCTCATTCAAGAGGCTGGTTATTTTCTCCTATTTTTCTTTTTCATTTCTATAGCATCGGATAAGCACTGGAATCTGGTTACTCTCTTAGTATTGGTAGAATATATTCATTATGTATTTAAGCTAGAATATAAAAGTAGTATCAAATTCTTATATTTTATAGGCATTAAGGTCTGTTAGCTCATATGAATTGCACAACTGGTTCCTACTAAATAAAATAGCATCATAAACATATAAATATACATTTCATAAAATGATAATGAATAAAGAGCGGTGATACCACTCAACCTCTAATGTCTCTGATTGTTTCCTTTACTCATAGAAACTTGGAAATTGGCTTCTGCAAAAAATGCTTGTGTCTGATCCATCCTGGACTCTGCCATTTTCATGGTGCTTGTGGTTGGCTGCTTTGCTAGGAGAGCAAAGCGAAATCGCTGAGGTGTGCACATTATCTGTGATCATTTCTTTAACCCCCTCAGTTAACTAGGCCTGGCCTGCACCCTTCTGTAGTCAGAACAAGCATCATATGTTCGTTGCCTCTCTTCTAGTGTCTGAAGGGAAAAAAAAATCTTTACAGAAAATATGGTAGCTCCAGATGGTGGCTTGCCATCAATTAAGAGAACAGATAATTTTCGTTAACCCTTGGAAATCTTACTGTCAGTCATTTCTTCTCTTAACTCCAGGAAAGACCTTAACATATTATCACTCACTAGCTATAAGGAACGTTTTTAGTATAAACATATTGAATGTAAAAATGACACTTATGAAAGACATTCTCTTAATGAACCCATAAAATCACATTGATTGAAAAATTACAGCACAAGTTATCTGTCACTTTTAAAGGACGTTCAAATGTCGGTTTTTCTCATTTGTTGATTTTCTTGTCACTATTGCCACCTCTATTGCCATCTGTGTGATAGCAATAACTCTTCTTTTGAACCTTAGATGTTACAGTTTGTATACCGAAACATTTCCAATTTCTAATGCGAATAGCCTCTTTTTAATTTTATGTTATTTTTCTTAGTTATTGTGAGTGAGAAATTTAGCATTGTTGAACATGACAACCTAATACTACATAGTCAATGTGCACATAGAAGTGGTGAAACACATGAATGGTTGTTAACCACAGAACTGAAAATTTACCCTAGGTGAGATTGGTTATAGTTCATTAAACTCATTTCTTTATGATTAACACTTTTTTTTTTTTTTGGCAGAACCTGGAATTGAACTCAGGCCCTTGTGCTTACACAGAAGCACTTACTCTACTGAGCCATCTCCCAAGCATCTGATTAACACTTTTTGACTTCCTTATGCAATCCTGTAAGCCCTTCCCTCCCACCAAATCAAATATTAATTGAATCAACCCAATTTGTACAAATAAAAATCACTGAATTTTTTTCTTTTTGTAGTAGAAATTGAACCCAGTATCCTCTCATAGGACTATGTCTACAACCTTTACTTACTTTTTATAGGATCTGACTAAATTAGTAAATTACCCAGGCTGGGCTGGAACTTGCAGTTTTTCTGCCTCAGCCTCCCACAGTACTGGGTTGCAGGCATGTATCACCAGGACCAGACTGAGACTGGTTTAGTTAGTTTATAATGCCATATATTTTGCATTGGCCAGGGCCACCTTAGTGTCCATTAAATTTGACTAAACTTCAGTTTAGCCTTGTGCTGACTATAAGCTCCTGATTTCTTTTCTCTCATAGAATTTACTGTAGAAACAAAACCCTGCATATATAAATTCTTTTTCTGCCCTTTTGAGATGTAAATCTTCTACCACCCAGAAAGTCATAATCAAGGGCTTGTGAGCCATTTAATATAATTATCAAAGACAACAGTATGCTGGCTTTCCTTTTCTCTGGATATGTAGGAACTTCATTTCAGTAGCAACATTTATTTAGTACATTCACAAAACATATAGTAAACAAATCAGAATGATTAGCATTTTCATTTACTCATACATTTAAAAAATTAGTAAATGTACAATTGGCAATATGAAAATACATAAACCTAACTATACTGACCAAGTTCCACCCTACCAGCTTCTTCTATTTTTCTATTAGATAACTTAAGTGCTGAAACATGCCCCAAGCTTTGTTGAACAACAAAATTCAATCTTCTTCTATTGCGAGTGGTAGAAATAGTCTTGATTCCTATTCTAGTATTCAGCCTTGAAGAAAATATTCTTTTATTTTAACAAGTACCCTGTGTAATTTTTCTTTTACATCATAGCAGGGGCTATGAAAAATGTGGTAAAATATAAATATAGTTTTCATCCCACAGAGCTCACAATCTGTTCAGCAAATAGAAATTTTAAAGATGCACAAAAGCATTAGTGAAAAATTAAGGCTTTGCAGAGGTCTGATGAAAGAAGAAAATTTGATGCAGGTGAGCTGTATAAAATAAATTTAAAAGCAACAGGGCACAGAAAGCAACTCTCATTTTGCCTCTGTGATCCATGCATCTTGGATTCCACCCCCATGAAATGGGAGAAGACCTAATTTAACTATATAATGAGATTTAAAAATTGTTCAAAAAACAAAAGAGTTCTACTTTCATAAATTTGTAAGTGACTATGTGTATGAAGTACTTCTCATCACTGCAGGTGATTCTGTTATTCCTATTTTATAAATGAAGGGACTGAACCACAGGGTGCAAATATTTTGCTCCATGTTATTTCCTGCGAGTAGCTGACCCACAGGGACAATCAGGTCTCTCTGCTTCCTGCCTACCTCACAAAAGTACTTTTCAGTTGAAAAAAACAAATACACTGAAATGAAATAAAATAAACTAAAAGAAGTCAACATCCACTAAAGAATACAAAACAGTTGACTTTGGAAATTTCTATTTTTATTTATTCGGCTATGTGGAAAATAACAAAAAATAATTTACAAATTATACAGCTTTCTGATATTCCTTCCAGCTTCAACATTTAAAAAGAAGTTTTTGTACATATTTGAAAGCTGCTTAGATTTCTGGATGAGAGGCATAATCTCTCGAAGAATGTTTTTCTTCATAATACTAAAAACGACAGATGGAAATTTGTGCCTCCTCTCTACTGAAAGCAAGAGGGAGAAACCCTTGTGTTTATTCTGGCTGGCCACCCGCCCATAGCAGCCTCTCAGATCTCTCCCTGGAAGCCTCAGCAGCAGCTATTCTGAAGGTCAAGTCTGTGCTCCACACATCTGTCACCATATTCCTCATGAATTTTAGGCAGCAGAGCCCAGAGGAATGATAGAAAGAAGCTGGGGTACTGACACTGAAAGTATGCATGAAAATATGCGCGTACACTAGTCCTGCAGTTCTCACTCATTTCTGTCTTGACTACTGCTTTTAACTTAGCAGTCCCCACTATCCACTGTGACACCCAGTGATGGCCTGAAGACTTTTGCACTTGTCCTAAGATTTCTTTACACATAATTGCTGTGATAAAGTTTAAGTTGCAAGTTATACATAGTAGGAGATTAACAATACTACTAATAATAAAATTGGAGAAATCTAATAATGTAGTATAATAAAGTTATATGGATGTGTATTCCCTTAGTCTCTAAAAATCTTACTGGAGGGTACTCACCCTTCTTATGAGATGATGTGAAATGTTTAGGCAAGTAGTTAGACATTGGGCCTGATGAAAATAGCAAGTCTAAACTACAATGTCTTGCCACTAATTAAAAAAGTCAAAGTGGTCCATCCATGCATCACGTATGTGCAAACATTTGTCAGGTCTCAAACCCAAAGCAATCCTGTAGAATACAATGACATTGTCACCTGGCCATCTATCTCCAGAACAACACACACTGCCTTCCTGGCTGCCACACTCTGCAGCCCAGTGTTATCAGGCAGGGAAATATTCCTTGAATATGGCTTTAGGTTGGGACGTGATTTAAATTAACTTATTTTTTGTAAGTTCCTTATGTGATTAAAATGCTGTGGAAACACTGGACATGTAAACATGCCAGGAAAGTTTATTTTGCGATTGACAAGTAAAATGGGGATGATCATTATATTTGTAGTAGCTCCTTAGACTCCAATAGTGGGTGCACACAATGAATCCAAACTTCCACATGGTGCACATACCATTGTAGCACTGCCCACCTCTTCCCCTGGAAGCTTAGCTTTTGATATATCAAATTTACAAAAACTTCTACCCATGTTCTGGATGACCTCTGTATCTTGGATAAAGTTTTCAAGAAGGGCACAAAGAAGCAAATCCTAAGGAAATGAAAGAATGCTCCTCAGCTCATCAAGACTCTCCTCCACGCTACGTGGATCATACGGCGCCCTCACAATGAGAGGAAGTGAAAAGAGCGACCCAGGCATTGGGATGGTGAAGTAGCTGAACACAGGGGATACTCGAATAGAAATACTGCCAAGCTGGTAATGAAGACAGCCTCCTTATGACTCATGGAGATTCAAGTGTGAAGACTGTGTGTGCACTGGGCAGAGGCCCATGATTTTCCAGGGAGGATGGAAAAAAGCAGTATGAAATCTCAATATTTATGAATTATATATTTCTGGAATTTTCAAATTAATATTTTGGGGCCACCTGTAATATACACCATGGAAAGTGAATCCATGGAGAAGGGACAATTCCTGTACTTATTAATTATGTGTATTTTGTTAAACAAACAAAGATGAGAAGGGAGTCATGCAAACTTCAATGAATCCATCCAGTTTTTGTAGTGAGTAATGAGCTAGAAATGACTACCGTCTGCAATTTAACTTTTGGTTGTGGAGAAATAGGTAATTTTCCCTCTGTTTTGAATTGTTCTACTTATAGAATTTTTTTTCCTAAAAATTAAGTTTTTCTTTCATAATGATGAATAAAATAAATATTTCCAGTATTGCCTTGAAAATATAACAGATACTAGTTTCAAGTTTTGGAAAAGCATCAACTATTCAGAATCTTTTAAAACACAGACAAAATATGTAGTTTCTTAGTGTACTCAATATTTACTTATTTTGCTTTAAAGTTTGACTTAGTCTTAGGATTATGGAAGGCAACCATTCAACTATATGTCCATCAAAAATTAAATTGGGCTTCTTAAAAATGATTCCTTGCTTCCACAGTTTAAGATTAATGGGGAGTTACTGTTTATATATTTTTAAGCACATGTATTTGTTGAGAAGCTAATATACTTCTATTTCTGTTTCATGTGATGTATAATTTCACTCTGTCTAGTGAAATTACTATACCACATAACAGCAGCTGGATTACTTACTGTTTCTAAACAAGTGAACATTTAGTATCTTCCTGATTATTCAAGCACGTGGTGGCCCTGTTAATAGATCTTTAACAGACAGATAGATACTTACACAGAGAGACAGATAGACATAACCTAAGACAGTAGTGCTATGTAAAATTATAACAATGCAGATAACAAAATAAAGACTAGAAAACACTTGTATGCACACTCTAAGGATTTCTGGAGACCCAATCTTCAAATGGGGACTTGAAAAGCAGATCAGCTAATACTGTTAGTTTTTAAGAGAAAGCATAGTGTGCCTGCATTTCCTGATGTGGAATCTAAATGTTTCAGTGATAAGACAAAAATCCCTAAACTCAAGGTACAGAAGAGAAGGAACCTTAATATCTTTTTGGAAAATTTCAAGCAACTGGTGAAAGAGAAACAGAATAAGCAAGATCATCTCTTAGAATGTAGCAAAAGTAATGATCCTCTGGACTCAGAAGAGTAAAAGTGAGAAACAACGGCAATCATGGCTGGCCAGAGTTATGTATAACCAAACCCAGGCCCATAACCTGGCAAGTATTTCAGAAACTCAATCTGTATTTCTTGGAAAAATCTGTTGATACTCTCTTTTATTTTGATTATTTGTAAGTCCAACTACTTCCATTCTAGATCTTTCTGCCTTGCTAAAACAAAACTGAAGTAAAGCAAAATAAAAACTTGTATAGTGAAATTAATTATATAAAAAAATAAATCCCTTGTTATAATGAAGAAATTCAGAAAAAAAGTGAAGGTACCAAAGATCCAAATGGTATTGCAAAGGTATTGAGGAGAAACCCTCCCTTTCAGAGAGGAATGGAATCTGAGCTGCTCCACAATACGTGGGCAGAAGCTATAGGAGTAAAGGTACAGGAGAAATGGAAGCAAATGTGGAAAGTAGAAACAAATGAATTTTTTTTTGTCTTTTTGAGACAGGGTCTCACTATGCAGTTCAGGCTGGCCTTAAGCTCACTTTGTAGCTCAGGCTGGTCTCGAACTCACAACAATCCTCCTGCCTCAGCCTCCCAAGTGCTGGGATTACAGGCCTGCACCACCACACCCGGCCAAATGAAATTTTTTATTTGTGTTGGTGCCAATTTTATTTGGCCTATGAAGTTTAAAATATGCTCTGTTATAATAACTTCAAGATTATTATGTGACTTTCCAAATGAAATGTCAAATAAAGCTTTTTCTATTTCAAGGAAAAATATTTATAATTTTTAGTTCCTGTAGAGATGGACAAAGAAAGTCATGAACCATACAACCTGGATTGATCCCTGTCCAGTTCTTTATGGTCAAGCTCATGAGCTACTCTGAGAAGTTGAGAAGAAAACAGTGTATGTTAGCCCACATTATCTAGGTTTTCTTAAAACACAAGGCAAGAATTCTAGAGCATGACATCATCTTTCAGTGTTAGTACCACATTGAAACTATTTGTGAACATTTGGTAGAAGTAGACATTGAAAACAAATTATTATTTTTAAATATCTGATACATGGTGCAATTTATAGCTCAATTGCAGCAAGATCATGTGTTATTCCGAATTTCATAAAAATTACTGTGGGTAATTTCAACTCTTAATGACTCACCTTGATTCAGTATCCACATATCCTTAGGCATTTAAAGAAAATTATCAGTGAAAGAAAATTCAAAGGATTGATAGTGACAACATTGTTTTCCTTATTTATTGGTAAACTAAGTTGAGTATGATTGTATGCATTTCCTACTTTCCTACCACACATAGCTTGTCCCTAGATATACTTTATTTGCACTATCCTATTTTCCATCTTGCTTTGTATATCTAAATTCAAATACACAAGTCTCTCTGTCAAGACTAATTTTTCCTTAAATAGTTAAATGAAATGAAATACAAAGAAGAGAGAGAGAATGCTACAATTTATGAAAACAGGTTGTGGACTTGAATCTATTTAGGTTTGGACAACTGATCTGCTATTTTCTGGCAGGAGCATTACTTAATTCTTCTTATGTCAATATCAATACTTGGGGTTATTCAGTAGATTGAATGGGACCATTTTTCCAATATGCTTTGCATGGCATATGACAGTAAACTCTCAGTAAATTTATGACATTTTGATAATAAAATTTTAGAGTTACATTCAATGAACTGAAACAGAAATTTTGGGGAATGGAATTGCTCTATTTGTGGTGTTCATTCAACCTGTAATACATTTTCTATCAAAAATTCTCACTACTCCAAACCTCAGTTCCAACCTTAAAGTCGATCATTTAGTTTTTCAAAAATGTCTGTAACCCATTAACTTCTCCTGAATTATTTTATGATCCTCAGGGAGCTACAGAAATCTTCGTCAGTGTGACTTACAAGATAAAAGTGTGCCTTGGATTCGGAGGTCAGTTTGGAACCCTTCTCTGTGATTTCTTGGTTAGGCAGCATTAGACAAACACTATAACTGGTTCAATATGAAGCACTTCTAAGTAAAAAATGAAATTATGCCAAGATAATTTTAAATTTTTAAGTGATGAGATACATTTAGTTACAATATTTAATTCTGAAATTTAGTTATAAACTTAAAAGCATTTATTAAGTAAAATGTAATAATTTGGATATGACATTTTTTTCTCACATATCATAAAGTGTGTAATTCTATGATCCTTAGTATCATCACCCTTTTCAGTAATTTGTAAAGTCTCCAAGCTCCTTCTGAGATGCTGCTCTTTTTGGCTTTTTGAAATATCTATGGCCTCATGGTATACTTCAAATATCATGGTTCGTGGATGTGGAGATATTGCTAATATATTTTTTCCATTTGTACTATAATAGTAACTGTAGTTCCACTGATTTTCAGATTGAGATTTTAAAATGTTTCTAAAACATCTTGTTTATAATTATCCTGAGTGCATGGGTTGGTGAGATATAAAAAATTACTAAATCCATGTCAGAATTATTGAGTTTTTAAAAATTTAAAATTTTAATAATAAGAACATCTTAAACAAAATTGTCCTATCTTCTATGTGTGGTATTATTTATAATCTGATTCTTTTGTTCATAGCAAAGAGCATATTTATAGATTTTCATATCATTACCATTACAACTTTGTAACTACTTGTTATATTTGTTTGTAGTAATTATCAAAATAAAGCAGTCATTAAAACATATCTGGAACTACTAAATGTAGATATTGAAATGTAACAAACAGTTATTTAAATGGTTTTTGCCTTTCTCTACTGACTTACAAATTACTGTTTAAATCACAGTTTGGAATTTAGAGCTTATTAAGTCTCAAAAGTGATAGTTGTCTTGCTACATTCTATTATTCATATGATATCTACCAGTATTCTGAACTTTTTTTTTCTTTCCAGTGGGAGTTACTCCTTTTCACTTACATAATCCACACAGTAAATATTCACCATGGCTTCATGTCACATTTGAAATTCCATCCTATTTTTTCCACTTAGCGACACTTGCCTATTGTTTAGATCTAGTCTTATTACTATGGAGGACTTACTCAAATCATACAGTGTTTTACTCTAGTCTTCTTCAAAATGTTAACATCTTCTAACATCATACTAGGTCATTATCAGATTTGATATAAAAATGAGATAGTCACAGATGGGAAAAAGTGATAGATACAAAGACTAGAACCTCCAAGAGGAAAAAAAGAAATGTATCACCTAAAGTGGAAGAAGCTATCTGAATCCTTTCAGGACAGGTGAAGTGATTCCCTACAGAAGTTGCAATGGCCAGCCATGAATGATATAGGAAGTACTAAACACATTAAAATAAGAGTTCGGTATTAAAATAAGTAACTACAAAAAAAAAAAACCCTTGAAACATTTCTGCTATTTTTCAAGTATGAATTAGTAGAATAGAGACTGAAATATATATGTTCACTGAGTTTTGCTAATCCATTTGCTACCATGAAATTTTGTGGACTAATACGATTATAGTGTATTTTGTATCACCACACAAATCATGGCTTTCTTTCTTCTTCTTTTTTTTCTTTTCAGAACCTGAAATTGAACTCAGGGCCTTGCACTTGCCAGGCAAATGTTTATTCTACAGAGCTAACTCCCCAGCCCTAAATTGTGGCTTTCAAGCAGAGAATTACTATGTTCTTGTTGACATGCTATTATCTCTATTCTTATAGTCAGAACAGCCAGAAATTTTTTTTGAATTATTGAAACTGAGTAGCTATGTTTTAAAAGCTTACTCTTAATAATTATTAAAAATGCCATGCATTTTTTCTTCATAGACACATGTATTGTTAGGTATGTATTAGACATTAAGCTATGCTATAATCAATAATGAAATAACTACTGATATTTTGTGTATATACCACTTCACTGAAGCATGCCAGTAATCCCACTCTCTAGAAGGCTGAGTTAGCAAGTCTGGCAGTTTGAACCCAGTGCAATTTAGCAAGATCCTGCTTCAAAAGAAAAGTTAAAAAAAAAAAAAAAGGCTGGGCAAGCAGTTTAGTGTGAAGGCCCTGGGTTCAATTCCCAGGACTGAAAAAAAAAACCAAAGCAATAATAACAAAAAAAGACACCAGCAGTTTTTCTTGTCATAGTTTCTTTACCATCATTGTAAATGTCAAAACCATGAAAAGTAAAACTATTTAGTTTTATTTCAGAAAATTCACATCGTGGATTACATGATCAAGTGCTGCATGTTCTCAGGGTTCCATGGACCACAGTTAGAGAACCTATTGGACTAGAGTTATATCTTTATTGGATCACTTACACACCTAATTTAGCAAGATCTATTTCTCTATAACTAAAAACAGTATGAGTAATCACTATGTATTTTATTCCTTCAGAAAACAATTATTTATTTCCTCCCGATTCAAGTTTGTTATTTATAAGGGATTCTTTAGAGGAGTTTCCCCAATTTGTGCATTTTAACTTACAACCCCAGGAACACTGAATTACAACCGAGCTGGAATCAAGCACAAACTCATAAATAGTTGCAATGGCTCTTACCTTGACTGTCAATTTCTGTTCTGTAAAATCATTTTGGATCCAAACAAATGACTGTCTCAAAGTACTTCATACTCATTTTGGGAATAGGGAGGGAGACATATAAGCAAACTTTTAAAAGTCTACTGTTTCTTTTTTCCTCTTCCTCAGTCTATAAAGAAATCTGTTACTCTGAGTGAGGGTAGTGTTCCTTTTAAAGGGTGTTTAAGAGACTGGATGTGGCGGTGCACATCTGTAATCTCAGCACTTGGGAGACTGAAAACAGGAAGATCACAACGAGTTAGACTTATGTACTGAGACCCTGTGGACCCTATCCTAAAAAAAAATGCATGGTTAAGAAGAAAATAAAAACAAAACCACTATTATCAATCATCTTAATATCTTGAGGGACTATTTCTTTTATTACCACATCAGGCAATCCAAATATAAATATTTAGATTCCTTACTTTGCTTTTTATGGTTTTAAATCTTAATAGCCAATATACAATCAAAGCATTCAGTGAATGTTTTTTTTTTTTTTTTTTTTTTTTTTTTTGTTTTGTCTTTTTTTTTTTTGAGACAGGGGTCTCACTATGCAATTCAGGCTGGCCTTTAGCTCACTTTGTAGCTCAGGCTGGTCTCGAACTCACAACAATCCTCCTGCCTCAGCCTCCCAAGTGCTGGGATTACAGGCACAGTGAATAATTTAATTAAAATATTTCTATTATGGTAAAAGACAAATTGTCATTAAGATCCCACAAAATAAATACTCCACCTTGCCTGAGACACACGTTCTAACATTCCTGACACTTTCAGGACCAGTTATGGAGGTCCTCATTCATGAATGTGTGTACAGGCTGAGATTAGAAAGAGCAGCGAATGCTGCTGCTGAGTGCTGTTCAACAGAGTGGTGGGACTGAGAAATATCCTCATCTCCCCTCCTCACTAGATCTGGCTTTTCAGCACAGTTGAGGTAACGGTGAAAGGTAATATTTTGAATAATTTGGGATTTTTAAAATTTTTTAAAAATAATTTTATTGAGAAACAAATATCAGTGAGACAGTTTCACAACTGATTACTAGCATATTTTCAATAATTAATACATTGCATATTGTTGTCTTCTTAGTAGTTATTCATTGTACAAGATGCAGACATGATATCCTGTCTCAAACACTATTAGAACAAACCTCTATATTCACTGAATAAAGAGAATGGAGCTGTGTATCTATCCCAATTATTTGGAGTATACAGATACAAAATGGTTGTTCAGTTCTATCCCACTTTTTTGGTTAATTTTGTCTGAGAAGGGCATTCCACTGCTGTTTAAATACTGTAGGTGCATTAATTCAGCAAAATATCCCAATGTAGTCCAGTAGTCCATAATCATAGGGGGTTTTCCTTAAGACTGGCATGTCAGAAGTTGTTGACTTGAGCCTTTTATAGCTCAGCATATTAATATGGCTTTACTATACTTCATATTCATACTTTTCTGCTGGATGGTTAAGACCAAGATAAAGCAAGACCTATATAATAAGAAATATAAAATTTGTATTTGGTCAGTCAAATCCCTTCAGGGTTTAATCTGAAACACTGTATTGCAATTTGTAGATCCTTTGTCAGTGTCAGCCATGTGGATGAGTCACAGACGTTGCTCGACCAATTTGCTCTCTGTGAAAGCATAAGAGAATGTTTTCTCTCCATGTGACTATCTTTAGGGAACTCTACTTCATCATTCATTTTTCTCTACGGGTCCATAATCTCCTTGATCAGAAAATTTGGAACACACTGAGTTACATAATGTTATAGTACAGGTTCTCCTATGTCCTGAGTCATCACTGACTTTAAAAGGCTATGGCCAAAATGTTGAATGTCTTGCAGCCCTTCTTTTTCTCTAATTTTTGATCTGCAAACTTAGGTGTTAACCTTCCAGAAGAGAGGCTTACTATTGTTGCCATACAACATAGGCAGTTAAGTTTACCCTCATTATCTGTCTGGATATCAAACATCTTAGAAATAACATGAAACAAATTTGGAAAAAATCTTGACTAATAAGCACTCAGATGAAGGTCTGCTTTCTAGAATTTATAAAGAACTAAAAAACATCAGGGCCCCAAAAATTTAAAGACCCAATCCAGAATTGTTCATTCGAGATGAACACACACTTCTCAGAGGATGAAATTAAAGAAGCAAATAAAGATATGAAAAGATGCTCCATATCACTAGCCATCCATGAAATGCAAATTAAAAAAACACTGAGATACCATCTCACCCAAGAAAGAATGGCTATCATAAATAAATGAACTAACAACAAATGCTGGAGAGGCTGTGGGGAAAATGGAACCCTTCTCCACTGCTGCTGGGAATGTAGACTGGTGCAACCATTATGGAAGTCAGTGTGGAGACTCTTCAGAAAAGTAGGACTGGAAATCCCATTCTAACAAGCTATCCCCCTACTAGGAATTTTTCTGGAGGAACTAAAAATGTCATATTGAAGTTTTATATATATATATGTAGCTATGTTTATAGCAGCACAGTTTGTGATAGCCAAATTTTGGAAACAACCAAGATGCCTGCCACCTGAGGAATGGATGAAAAAAATGTGGTACTTTTATACAATGGAGTACTATTCAGCTATAAAGAATGATAAACTTGAAGTCTTTATATATAAGTGAATGCCACTTGAAGATTTACTCATAAGTGAAATAAACCAGATGCATGTGTGTAAATATCATACAGTCTCCCTAGTATAAGAACTCAAAGGAAGAAATAAAAATAGAAAGGCATAACACAATTAAAAGGAAAGAGAGAACTTGAGGAATAGACAATGAAGAGAGGACAAGGAGAAAAGCCAGGAAACATTTTGAAAAATTTGAAGACATGAAGACAGTCATGAAAACTAAACTAAGAACATTCTTCAAAAAGGACCTTTTGGATTGCTTCAGAAAGTAGCAAGAGAGAAGCAAGATTTTCACTAATAGTAGTTGGACAGGATATTCTGTTGGCTTCTTTTACTATGGACGACCACTAGGAAGATAACAAAGTAGAAAGTATTAATTATTGAAACTGTACTATAATTCATCTTTAAAAAATAAGATAATTATACAGCTACATTCTCTTAATTCATTGATTAGAGACATCTGCTCTAATAGTGTTTGTAAGTAGAATATCATGTATGCAAGTTGTACAACAAAAAAACACTACAAAAACACTATGCAATGTGTTAATTATTGAAAAAAAAAACAACAGCACAAATGGTACAGAATTTCAAAACAAAAATAGAAAATTAACAGTTGTTGTTATATTATGTATTGTTATCCTCAAATTTGTTGCTCAGATTACCAGATATAGGTATGTAAGATTGGTCAAACAATTAAACACTAACTCATCCTTTCAATGAAAAAAAAAATGCACACCAACAATAACTGCTCATTTCAGTAAGACTTTGTGAATATGGCCACTGTGAACTCGTCCAAGAACAAAGAGTAGTATAGTCAGGTAAGAAACAGACATTCGAGACTCAATAGATTTTAAAGTACCATAATTAAAATTGACTTTTGGAATATTGTGAAGTTCAGATGGAGTATACATGATTATTGCCAATATGAAACTTTTTGTGTTTAAGATATTTAAGTGAAAAGGTACTGGGATGAATTCAGTGATGACACAGTCTTTGAAATGCTCTAATTTCATTCTCCAACAATGAGAAAAACTTCAATTTAAATTAAATTATTTTTGTATTCCAAGTGATATAATGTCTTCACAATTCCATAGTGTTTTTTACTCTTTAAAAAAAAAAATTAAAAGACAAAAAAAAAAAAAAAGAAAGTAGCAAGAATAATGAGATAAGTGTGTTTGACATGAGGGTGGAGTATTTTCAGGGCGATGAATGGAACTATGTATTTTACTGTAGTATGTATTTTTTAAATTAATCATTCACTGTAGATTCAGACCATACCACATAATAATGGTAGTACTTCTTGAGACTAGAAAGACAAATAGACAAACTTGCCAGAAAATTCAGGAGTCAGGATGGAGTGTGCCATCTAAATTTTACTATTTATTCATTTATTTATTTTCTGCAGGGTCTTACCATACAGCTTGGACTCATAGTGATCCTCCTGTTTTCAACCTCCCTAATGTTTCATCTAAGTATGATGAATTGTTTTCACTCATCACAGAAAAAAAATTCTTCACTCACTGTTTTTTTTTTTTTTTTTTTTTTTTTTTGGAGGGACTATCATTTGGAAAAAATAATGATAATTAAGAAATCTGTAGTAGTCTTCAACTTCCTACTGGGAGGTTTTCCATCATGGGTTTTTTTTTTTAGTGTGAGAGTTTTACTATAAAATGTGTTTTATTTTATTATTCAAGGAACACTTTTTTTTTCTATTCTCTTTGATATTTAAGAATTGTCATATGCAGCTTAATGGGAAAATCACTTGCAGTGTCAAAGACAGAATAAGCTTATGAGCCATAATAATGAAATCTTTTCTATTTCAAAGTAATTTTTCCTATAATCTTAAATGATAGTCTTAAGGGTTAACAAGAATTTTGATTCTTTCACATGAAGAAAATTCTTTGCTAACCAGAGTAATTTGAAAACCATAATTTCATATTCTTAGCCCTATTCCAACATTTATAATTTTCTTGCAGTTTAGAAGTCCTCAATTCAGACATGCTGAGAGAGCTTCAACTTTTCTTCTTTTGTTTCCTATACAAAGACATCCAACCAACTGGCCAGAGCAACAGGCACCTCCCATAGAAATGTGAATCTCCAGCTTCTGTTGGAGACACAAGGCCCTGTACTGCACAAAAATTAAATTAGATCCAAAGACCAATTTGTGTCAGTGTATCTTAAATTTTAATTTTATGACTTCTTAATTCATTCTAATAACATTTCTACATGCAAAAAATGTTAGTGAGTTCTTGTTTAATAGATTAGTAAACATGATTAAAGAAGTTGAGATGTTGGAGATTCTGTCCTACTTAGGGATCGGGGACTGTCCAGCACTTCCAATAATAGGGAAAATGCCCTCAATAACTTTCGTCCCAGATGTCTACATTCCTGGGAGGCAACATGTAACTGCAATCCATGGGACCAATGCTCCATTCTCTTTTGGCCTAAGAGTTAGCTCCCTACTTGCATTTAAAAAGAAAAAAATTAATAAAACAAGTAATCCAGTCTGGGCATGATGCTGTACTCCTCATTATTTAATATTACTTTAAATTGTTAGAAGAATTAGTAGGACTGTAAAATTTGCAAAATTAACAAATATGCATATATATATATATATATATATATATATATAATGCATATATTTTTAATTAAGTATGTCAGTGCTCTATTCCAACTCTAAGCAAATTCTATTTTTGTTCCTTGATCAAATTAGGTTTTAGTCTTCAATTTCTCACTTTACCATTTGATTTTAGTATGGAGATTGATTTGTGCTCGGACTGCTATATAAGTACCTCAGGTCATTAACTTTTTTCAAGAGTCTTAGTACTAGTTTTCATGTGCATGAATAAAAGCATTATGGCTTCCCAATAAAGCTTTCAAATCTCTTCTGTTGGTGTCCCACTGACGTGTTTCCTCTTACTTTTCACTATCTTTAAATGAGGTAATAATTTGGTGAACAAATCTGTTTTTCTAAGACTTTTGCTTTGCAATTCTAAAATGCTAGTTTTAGACTTGATGAACAGGCAGGTATTTTATTTACAATGTTAATTCTGATTGTTTCAACGTACTTTGTTATAACCATTGCTGATTTTTTGCTCTTTCAGCTCATTTCTTTCTCTTTTCGATAGAATCCCATTTTCCTCAGTGGCTTGATCTTCCACCTGTACGCGGCCTCTGTCTTTACGGTGCTCTTGTTTCTCCTCCTCATCCAGGAGGTGCTCGCACAATGCTGGCATGCCAACCAGAGAACTGCTTCCTGCTGACCACAATAGTGCGCTCTTGGATAGGAATATGACCCAATCACAGCTAATCGAACACCACAGAGGTTTTGATGGACTACTGGGAAAGAAAGCCCTGTTCTTTTCACTGAAAATACATTTGGCAAGGTAGGCTCTGAATCTGTTTCAGTTATCCTGGCAGTATGGTGGGAAAATCTAGCTGAAGACGAATCTGTATTATAGGAAACAGCAACAGACAGAAGATAAATCTTAGTGATATATATTTAACTGTGTTCCAAACTACAAAAAGCTAAACTGTATCCATCCTTTTTAGCTATTAATTCAAAGAATTTATTTCACTTTTGTCTTTCTTTAACCTAATTTCATTTGGGTATTCTCTGATAGGCATCTCACCTTGTGTCTTTCTGGGACAATGTGTGGTAGTCATCAAACAAAGGCTTAATGACATCAAAGTATGATACAATGACAAGGCATTGAATCTATAACTTAGTTCATTTAATTCACTTTCTGCTCTGTCTATTCTTAATATCAGTCATCCTGATGTAACTAGGCTTATACTTTTGAATCTGCCTAAGTGCATCTATGCATGATATTGTTTAAAATAATAATAGCACCTAAAGTTCTACCATTCAGGTGATTTGCTTCATATAAGCCAGTGACTTTAATTTATGTAGAATTTAATGAAATAGGAAAGTTAACACTTTGAAAATAATAACAAGAAGAAATGTAAAGATTATCTGGATATGGTGGTGCATGTCTATAAAACCAGATTCTTGTGAGGCTGAGGCCAGAGGATTGCAAATTTGAAGCCAGTTTATATAACATAGTGAAACTCTGTTTCAAAATTTTTAAAAAGGGGCTGGGTGTGGTGACGCATGCCTGTAACCCCAGCACTCTGGAGGCTGAGGCAGGAGGATTGTTGTGAGTTTGAGACCAGCCTGAGCTACAAAGTGAGCTCGAGGCCAGCCTGAACTGCATAGTGAGACCCTGTCTCAAAAAGACAAAAAAACAAAAAAAAATTTAAAAAGGCTCAGAATGTAGCTTCATGGTAAGCTTCTTGCCTAGAATGCAAAAAATGTTAATTAAATATTACCACACAAATCCCTATTTCTATTGAAAAAACTTTAAAAATTGTATTTCCATTTTACACAGATTGACCTTTTTGTGTAAATATAAATTAATTTGTAAAATAAATATAAACATTGCAAATTAACTTCCTATTAGTAATATGACATTGAACAATTGCCTCATTAATATCAGCTTTGATTCAATGGTTCAATTCTATTTTGCTTTCCTGTGAAAAACTGTAGAGAAAGTTGTAATTTGTAAATTATATTTTTCTCTCCAAAGTAATAACTAATTTATGAGTATTATTACTATAGGGGTGCAGAAGGGGTGGTCTTGCCTCCTGCAGTCATAAAAGTTATGGTTGGATCTTCTTATAATAAAATACAGTTTAATGAGAAAAAAAGGAGATTTAGTGAATCACAGTTAAATATGACACAAATTTTTGTACACCCAAGTATATATGGGAAAAGATCTGATTTTTACCCTTAGTTTACATGAAGGAGGGATTTCTGTGTAGAAATGTTTTTGGATTAAAATAGAGCCCCAATGGTAGCGTGAGGCACTGGACAAGGCCTGTCTGGATTGCTCTTGGCTCTTCTGTGGTATGTGTTCTTCTCCTGAGTATGGAGCAAGTCCCCTCTGGGATAGGTCACTTCTGAGCTGGTGCAGCTGTCAGAGAAGTTCGTTATGACCAGTTCTTACAGGAAGCAGAGAGAGTTAGAAAAACACCATCAAGATTTAAGTCTAGGTTTTGGGAAAAGGAATTTTTGTTTATATCGTCCACCTTGTGGACAGGAAATTCCAGTTTTGTGGCTTGCTTCATGAAGGCAGAGGAAAGTCAGAGATAACTTTATTTCTGAACCTTCCATCATGGAGTATGGTTTTCTGGATCCCCAACATTATCCAGATACAAACATCGAGCATAGGAAATGTTCTTTCCTAACAATCACCTGGACAGTTAACCTAGAGCTCATAAGAAAAGTGTGTTTTTCAATCTCATGGCTTTTGTTAATTTCCAGGCCTCCTTGGAAGAGTTAGAACTGACTCTATTTGCAAGCCAATGCAGAATGTTTTAAATATATAGTTTATAGGAGGGAGCAGCTTTAAATAAGATATTGTATCTGTCATCCCTTGAGCTGGATTTTGTCCGTAAAATGTTCCTAATGAAATTTGTAAGCTCTTTTCTCTGTGCTGTCTTACTCTAATTCGCCATTTAAACTTAGCCATTTTATTTTGTGGGCTCTTGAACAGGATGTAGACACATATTTAAAAACCTGTTCCACCATTTAGAACTACCCCAACGGCCACAGAATTAGTTTATGGAGCTTATGCTGAGTTCTAAAATCCAGTCACCTTTTTTCATCTGAGCGCTGTGTTTTTTACAAGAGAGGCTTCAGGTAGAAAAATACATGTGGGTAACTTCAGCATATTGATGCTAAATGCAGTAAATGAAGTCATGAACCTGAGATCACTTAGAAATAGGGTGCATGTCTGAAGGAAGGAGAAATGGAGGGGAGAAGGAATGGAGAAAGAAGGAGAGGAAAAAGGAGGGAAGGGGAAGGAGAGAGAGGAGAGACAATGAGATGAACCTGGATATTTCAAAGTTATAAATTGGAGAAATAAGTAGAGAACAAAAGACGTAAGAGTCATAAGGAAGAGAGAGAAACTTCAAAGTAAAAATTAAAAATTCAAATAAAAGAAACTATTTCAACAGAGAGTGAAGAGGTGTGTCACATACTGCAGATGAATCATAGTTCATTTTTGCTGGCATGTTCTTTGTATTACCTGATGTGAAAAGACATACATGGAAAGTACTCAAACTATTTCTTTTTGTATGAAAAACAGATACATTAGAAGTGACAGTGCCGGCCAAATAGCTCAGCGGATTAAGGGGCCTGCAAGCAGGCACAGGGTTCTACTCCTGGGCTTGCTGTATCAGCCTTGCGCCCCCGGGGTGTGCTGAAGCAGCAAAGGGGCGGGGAGATGGCTCCGCAGAATAAGCTCTTCCCTGGCAAGGGCCTGAGTTCAATCTCCAGTTCTGCCAAAAAAAAAAAAAAAAAAAAAAAAGAAAAGAAAAGAAAGAAAAAGAAAAGTGACACAGAATTTAAGAATCAAGATGATAGGAATTCAACGGTGCTGGTTATATTGTACATTGTTGTCTTCGAAATAGTTGCTCAACATATCAGCTATAAGTATGCAGAACTGATTAAAACAATAGTTTGAAAAGGGCCGGCCAAATAGCTCAGCGATTGAGGTGCCTATTTAGGCAGATGCTGGCCTAGATTTCCATCAGCAGGCCTTCCATGCGGCCCCGCCCCAGGGGGCTCGCTGAGACTTGATTGAGATTGGATGTGGTGGGCGTGCCTATAATCCCAGGATTTGGGAAGCTGTAAACAGGAGGATTCCTAGGAGTCTGATCTACGCAGTGAGACCCTGTATACCTGTCCTAAAATACACTAAATAAATAAATAATTTGAAGAATTAACATCTACCTTCAAAAACCAATAGAAATTAGTAGTTCAACCATCCTCACCACCCTGGATATGCACATACATGTTTTTTTCCCTTCTTTCCCTCATCTCCTTTCCCTCATCTCAATAGGTACAGTAAAAGGGAAAGAAAGTATTTAGACTATTTTTTTTATTGTTTTCTTTTTGTATTGTTTTCTGAGCAGTCTGAGCACTTTTGGGAACACCCCTGTCACGTCTCAGACTCGTTGAACTTTTCAGTTCTGTCCCACCCTCAGCGTGTTTTCTGGTAGTGCTGCACAGTACTTAGAATGGCAGAAGGGAAGGGCACTAATGCAAGCACACACTCTCGTTCCTTGGGGAGAAGTCGTCTTCTGTGGGGAAGGAGAGGTCTGGCACTTGTCCAGAGTGCCAGTTAGAGCGCTCTGCAGGCAGTGCCACGCGGACATTTGCAGTGACAGCGGGCCTGTGGCCGGAGGGCAGGGTCTGCGCCAAGGCCCTCACTGCTGCGTGACATGAGGCGAGCTACCTTTCTTTCAGCTGCTTCAGTGCTCATTTTGAAAGAATGAGCACCTAAGGCAAATCAAATTGGTTGTGTATACGACGTGACATTGATCAGTACACATCACTGAAGAGTCTATTCCATGAAATACCGGGTTAATGACTACGTTGATTGCAGTGCTGGCTGCTGTATTATGCCTTATAAAATCCTCTGAACATTGTTGTCCTTTGATTATAAGGGATAGAAATGTAACCTAATATTCACTTTTTTGAAAAAGTCAAAACAGGAAATCAATTTTAGAGGTACAGTTTTCATCTCTAATTTCTACTGATAAAGAAATGGAAAATTTCACATTAATGTCTTATGCAAGCACCTAAAACAAAACCTCTTCAAATCCAATAAAGTGATAGAATTGTTGTATTATAGGAAATAGTTTATATTGTGCAGTAAAAGCTGATTCATATCCTGTTATTTATCAAAAAAGAAATGAAAAATCATTGAGGCCTGTCTTGCTAACTGGGGATGGGGAAATTTTTATTTAAATCTTAAAATAAATAATACATAACAAAAAGCGATGGGAATAACTGTGAAGGAGGTTGACACTGGTCAGAGGCTTGTACTGTTTACTATGGAATTTAATTTTTTTCCCAGGAAAATTATTAATACGTCAAAGTCAAGAGAAAATTAGGCATCAACATTTTAAAGATCTTACTTCCTTTGAAAATAAAGTTGATTTTATTTTCACAACAATTGGTATTTTGTTTATACTTTTGCAAAGTTAGCAACATGTGACACAAGGTTTCCTAGTGATTAATAGCTGACTTTAGCCAGGTAGGATATTTATCTCAGGCCCCAGGTAGCTTGTTTGCTTCAGGCCCTGAGGTCTAGCCCCACCTACACACAGTTGATGGATTTCCTAGATTCCATGGCTCCCAACATATCCACATTTTTGTGATACATATGTGTACACAAGATAGCATAGATATATAGCTATTTTCTCTTAGTTCATTGAGAAGAAAGTTTATACTAATAGTGTTCAGATAAGATTTCATGTCTGCATCTTGTCCTCTGAATAACTACTATGAAGATAACAATATGCAGTGTATTAACTCCTACTACTCCTACTAACCTGTTTTGAAACTGTTTCATTGCTATTTTATCTTTTTTTGTCATTACAATGAATAAAAAATAAAAATAAAGAAAAGACATAATAATGAAAAAAAAGAAAGTAAGTTTGATGTACATGGAGATCCGTCTCTGTCCCTGGCACACTGAACTGGGGGCTGCATTCAGGTCTTTGTGAGGTTTCTTACCAGTTCATCTCTCAGAAGGCATCAGCAGGGGATGGAGCCTACCACCTTTGTTTTCCAATGACATGTGTGGAAAGTACTCAAGCTATTTCTAATGTTTTTCTTCTCATATTGTTTTCTGAGTCGTAGTCAAACGCTTTTGAGAAAGCCCTCTGTCTTGGTTTAAACCTCTTTGAGTTTCTCAATTTCTCCCACAAATAGGATTTCTTCTGATAGTGTCCAATATTTAATATCAGAAGCACAAATTTCCCCCAAGAAAAGTTATTCTTTGTGGGTAAGGTGAATTCTGGCATTACTGAGTATAGAGAGTATGTATAGAGAGTATTTAAGCTTAATTAAAAAAGATGTCTTTGTCTTCTGCTGTTATAAAATATATCCTATGCTTCATCATTTATAAGAAAAGAAATTCACTTTTTATAGTTCTGGAGGCTGGGAAATCCAGTGTGAAGGTGCTAGTATCCTGGGAAAGACTCCCTAGTGTGTGATAACTTGGTGGATGGCATGAAGTGCTGAGAGAATGTTCCAGCTGGGTCTTTTCATCCTTGAAACCACAAATTGCATCATTCAGTGCCCACTCTCATGACCACACTAACCCTAGTTACCTATCGAACAGTCCACTTCCAACTATTGTTTGGGATTAATGTCTCCACAGATAAATTTTAGAGGTCATACTCAAAACAGAGCAATGTCTACTTTTAACGTACAGCAAAATACGGGCTTACAAATAACTCCCTGTGAGTATTCTGCAAGACACACAAACATTCAAAAATTATCTTGATAAACAAGTGATGTTTTGAAATATGAGAAGCACTTGTCAAACTTCCCATGATCCTGACTGATCCTGACTGAACCGATGATCTCTCTCACTGTGGCATTGTGGGAGATAATCTTGCAATAGCAAAAGATTATGGAGGAGAGGAGAAAAATAAGGAGGAAATCCTTAATTCAGTGAGATTAGAAAGATGAGTAAAATATGGGAAACTGCAACATTTTGTAGCAAAGCACCACCTGAATAAACTGTAGTGGTGTGAGTGAGGAATATGCTTCACAAAGAGGCCATGTCACATTTCTAAGAAATTCTCAAAAGGAAACAACACCAAATGTCATTGTAATGTTCCTTGTTCAAGGGTCATGAAAAGAACCAGTAGTCAGCAGTAATTCCATCAGTTATAATGAAGGTCAACCCATACATGATCTTCTTCTCACAACAGCCACAAAGGTCCACAAAGATAAGTGCAGGTTACTTTGTTTATATTTCTTACACTTTGTATTTTCTTTATTATTTTGTAATATATTACAGCACTTTAATCATATTATGTGAACATTTTTATATTGTAAAATGAATTATCTGAATGTTATTTCTTATGGGGAAATTTTGATATCTAAATGGTTTCCATTACAGGCATTTTTCTAGAACAAATTATGCTGCAGTATATTTACTCTAGTTTCCAAGTTTCAAACCTCATTAGCAAGCATTTCAATATTCTTTTACACAAGAACTTTTATTCTCTTTCAAATTGATCATGGCACTCCTCAGAATTTGTTCCACTGTTTCTTTACCTGGTTAGTAGTACTATAATTTGGTCTTTTAAGTTTATTTCAATAACATTATTTCATATTTTATATTGGATTCTGACAAAGACTCATAGTCAGACTGAACTTTACTCAAGATTCTGAATCTCCTATTAGGTCCATCCACGAGTTATTTATAAAATCCAGTTTGGGCAAGAACCCAGGTAAGTCAGTTGAACACGAATATTCCACCCTCCACATTTGATCATTGTCCATATCGATAGAATTTCTCAGCCTCCTCCATTCCCAGGTGATGCCTGAGTGCCTTGGTGTATGTTCATCAAGAATCTTAGGAATCTTATTCAGCCAAGTTAACCACAATCCCTTTACCTGATATTTGATGTTGCTGATTTTCTACCCATCAAGGCTCTTCTTTTTTTAAAAATTAATCTTAATGAAAAAGAAATTGCAATGAGACAGTTTCAAAACAGGTTAGTAGGACACTTACAATAATTAATACATTGCTTATGCCTTTTCTTGATCCTTGGTAGTGCATCCCTGCTTGCCTGTGCTGTAGTTCTGATGAGACCTTTGTTTATTTTTTCAAACACAATATTTTTTTTTAAATTACTGTATCTACTATCCATTTCTAGATTTTACTTCGCAGGTCTTTCAAAGAGCTTCATTACCAGAAGTGCAGTATAAGCTGATAATGGAATAAATAGCAAAGATTATTGATTCCTTTCTTGTCAAATACATAACTCTGGTCCTTTTCTCCTTAAGTAAAGACAAGAAAGCTCAGGAAACTGCATGATTGGAATACTTATACAGAATTATTTATTAAACCATTGTTGTAGATCCTACAATCAAGTCACAGTTGTAGACTTTAATAATGAGAGACTCTGGTCCCCACCGACTGCCATCTTTCCTTTACTCAAAACACATAGGGAAAATGTAAAACTCTTTCCAGTACATATCAAAACTCCTTTTTTTAAATGGAAAAAATTGAGAAGTCTTCATGTAAAGGAATCCATATCCTTCAGATGAATTTCAATCAATTCTTGTTAAAAGTAATTTTCTACTGTTGTAGCACATCATGAGGAAAAGAAACCTTGCATTCTCAGTACAGGCAAACAGATAGAAGTCCAGCGAGGTTGGCACGATGGTCTGGGGTTGCCATCTGTCCTTGAAGCAAGACTGCACAGAAGTTCTACTGATGTTTGTCGCTTTACCTGAGTTTTATATTCATTCTTATGCTTTACAGGAAACTTACATGGGGAGCAAGCATTACAAGGAAGACAGAGCTCACTGGTAAGAGGAATTAGACCTTATTTAAAAATAATTGAATGACTTTAAGAAATTTAAAATGGCCATATCTAAGCCTCTACAATACTGCATAGAATAGAAATCTATTAAATCTGGGTTAAACATATGCCTTAATCAGTTGCATTTTAAGATAACATAACTACAAAATATTCCATATCAAATATGATTCTCTATAACTTTTATTTATCACACATAAAATTTATACATTCTTCAATATTTTAAGTTTATAACTTCTGTTTTTCATCTTAATTTCCATGAAAATCAAGCAGTCTATTACAGAATATGATGAAATAGACAGTTTTATTTCTCTCATCTTCTAAGCTATGTTCTCAATAGCATTTTAGCATGTGTTTTAGTGTTTTGTGTTCAGTTGTTTCTCTGTCTCTATTAAGTACCCCATATGCCAGGAACTATTTCAGCTTTTGAAAGCACTAAACAATTATCTCAAAATTTTCATTCAAACCCTTTATTATTAATTCAAGATAAAACATAGTTTATTTATGAACTTAATATTACTGAAAATTTTATTCCACTTTTGTGGATTTAAAAATGAAAGTACCTCTTTTTCTTTACATTTTTAGCTTTGGGATTATGTATATTTGATGAAGGCTAATTTAGTTTAATTCAATGTCCAATACTATTTTATTATAATATTGGTTTTCTCTCCTTAAGATCTAAAGAGCTAAAATAAAGTATTAGAAAAAGTAAGTAAAATACAATACATAAAAAATGGATATTAAAGAGGAAAGATAATTACAGATCTTCAATCATCATGACTCTGCTGATAGGCTTAGAAGAGTCTAAGGCAAGCAAACTTGTCAAGAGATGCCAAATTGTGTCTTAGGCTCTATGCTGGCACATCTCTCCCCGAGCCTTTCTCCCACACTGTTGGCCTACATCCCATTGATGGCTACAATACTTGAAAATTGAGTTTCCACTGATTTCTAGACAATTACTTCAGAAAAAGAGATTTCGTCTTTATTCATAAAAACTTAATTGAAAATCTCCTGTCCCCCTGAGGATCACTGTGATGCCGATGGAGCCATAAAGAATCCCTCCCCTCAGGAGCTCAGTATGCTGGAGAGTCCTGCTGGAACATTTGCACAGGTCTTCAATCATGTTCAAGCCCAGGAAGTGCAGCCAGCCTCATTGCTTAAACTGTTTATTTTAGTTTTAGTGTTTGTTTGTAATTGCTTGTTATCGTCAACTACTGTCACATTGTCAACATATTAACTTCAGCAGTTATCAGGAAGGAATTAAATATTCTTAAAATAAATAAATAGGGTACTTCTTTCAGAGCTTCAGAGGTAGGAAGTAGGAAAGCAGAAGGAACCAAATGAAATGCTATGTTTCTCCCTGCATCCCTCAGTGGACCTGGAACAAAGGACTCAAATGTAACCCTTCCATGGAATTGCAAAGCAGATAGGTTGGAATTGTGCTCCAGAATAATAAGACTGTGGAAGTTTTTGGGATAGTCTACAGAAAGAATCTAGTTAAAAAATTATTTTTGCAAAACAGAATTCCAACTGCATGTGTTATAAATAATCATTTTTATATGTATTTGAGCATCAAGAACAAATTGAGCTAAAACATGGTGAATTCATTTGCTCCCTTTACTGCCCCTAATATACCATGCCTTTAGTGGTTCAAAATGTAACTATAGCAACATCTTCCTAACCTTACTCTCTTAGTAACTTCCCTCCTCTTAATGTATTTTCCCATCAGCAAGTGGAGTGATCTTACAGGAAACCAAGCCATGTCACTGCATTTGTCCAATGGCCAATTTTGATATTCAAATAAAGACAACGAGCTTGTATGAACTTAATGATGCAAAACTTAGCTCCAGCTCCTGAGATCTTTCCCCATATTGCAGTTCTTCATCTATACTGCTTTCTTTTATCTTCTTGTTTCTAATAAATAACATTTCCACAGCACTCTTCTCCTCCTATACTTCTATATATTCTCATTGAGCTAGAGACCAACCTCTTGATTTATTTGGGCCTCTGGTGATGTACAGAATTGATCCTATCAGTATCTGAAGGTTGTATAATTGTCAAAAGTAATTTTTTAGTAAATTTACCCTGCACTTAATTTTAACCTACAGATATCAAGATGTGTGTGTTATTTCAAGGATTTAAAAATTAAACCATAAAGCACATCCACTCATATAATTGTTCTTCTGTTTTCATCACCTAGTTTTTAATATTAGACTATTTGAAGTTCTAATTAGAAAATATTAGAATTAGAGAAAAATATTTCAAATGTTTTAATTTTTTTTAAGATTTCCTAGTTTTTGATGAATTTCACAGTCCTTTTTTTACTCACTCTATTACATTTTGAATTCATTTCTTGGCAATTTCTTGTCCAACAATTTTTTTACTTCCAATTACAGATGGCTATCATTCCTTATCTCTTCCCATATCCTTCTCTTGAACTATATAAGGAATAAGCTCATTTTAACAGCTACCTTAAAGTGTTTTATAAGCCAGCTAGTTATGCAATGTACAAAATATTTTAATGCAGTATAATAATATAAAATAATACTATTAGACATAGTCACAGTTATTGAACAATATGTTCATAGCATAAGATATTGGATCTCTCTCTGCTCAATGTCACAGTGGACAGAAAAAATCCAGGAGTCATGTGGTTCTGGTTACATCTCTGTCCATAGCTTTATTTGCTTATTTTATAATTTTCTTTGAGTTGTGAACTATTAAGTAGCTATAAAAATAAATAAATCAATACAAATTGAGAAGTTGAACTGCAAACACTATTGAATAACAGAGTCTGAAATGGATATTCTTGAAAATGGGTTCACAAATAAAAGCGAGAATTTCAATTATATTAGGATAAATCTTGTAGTTAGATTCAAAATATCATGAAAAATAAAAACAATCATTAAAATATTTTTAGAAACTGTGCTTTTATATAAAGAGCCTGTACATGCAGAGTGAAGGGGTGGCTTATGATAGAACATTGGCATAATATATTCACAGAAAGACACAATTGTTGGTAGAAAAAACAACACAATGAGAAACTGCAATAGTAGTGTTCTTGGCACTGGCAAGAAAACACTTAGAGCCTGTATACACTTTTAGACATTGTGTTTTAAGAGAATAAGTATGGAAGTATTTGGTGTACCATTATGCAGTATCAGTTCTATTTTCATGTTGACAAGACAAAAATGGAAATCTTTTTTTAAAAGAGTAAGCACTAAAGGTACAGAAGCACTGTCTAGTTTGTAAACATTTTCTGGAATTTAGACATGATATTTGATTAAGTATCTCTCAGCTTGCATATAGCAAACCTTTATATTTTTATATCAGTCAAGGTCAGGATTAAGTCTTTTGATAGTGATTTTTACATAATACATTCGTCTTTCTTTTTTTTACTGGGTGGGTGTCAAAAAATATCAAATCTGATTTTTAAAAGTTATAGATAATTGGGCTGGGGAGATAGCTCAGACACATAAGCGCCTGCCTGGTAAGTGAAAGGTCCCGAGTTAGATCCCCAGGACCACATGCCATGCCAGCTCTTAAACCCTGGACTTGCCATGCCGACATGCCTGTAATCTCAGCAGTGGGAAGGCTGACCCAGGGGGTTCCCTTTAAGTCCAAGCTGTATAGTGCGATATCATATCAAAAACATTTAAAAAATTGATAATGATATGTTTTACTTGACAAATTAGTTTTTTTCCTACATAAATATTAATTTTCACCTGTGAATAACAGAAATGTGTGATACCTTTAGTTTACCAACTTATCATCTATCATTTTATGGAAAATTTCTTTGAAATTATGAATATTTATTCCCTATGTCTGTTAAGATTCCAAGAGCCAAGACACTGAAATATATTCAAACAGATTATAATAGTAATTTTCATCCTGTAGATTGGTAGCAGAAAGAGGTAGAAAGTAAATTATTAATACATATAGATTGAAGTAGCAAGAAAACATCTTTGTAGGCAGTAGAGTTGAGTGATGTTATGAGGTTTCAAAAATAATGATACTTAGATGTGGAAAGAGGACAAGAAATGTAAAGCAAGATCATTAGCAGCAGAAGCATGTACTACGTCTGAATAGCTTTTCAGTGTAATCTATTACGTTACTTTTTCAGCTGCTTAAGTAACGTTCAAACTTTTAAGTTTGATAGCAGAAAAACACATAGCTCATTAAATGAACACATTTGTTATTCTGATTATTTGGAGCTTCCATTTCAGCTTGCCATATCAGTACCCAAGCTGGTCTTTGCTAATGATGGTGCTGCCACTGAATTTTCTATGGCAGTGTGTTCATTCAAGCATAAACAATGAAAACTCTTTAGTTTGGTGCAGCTTTTCTGTTAGTTTTCTGTTAAGTGGAACAGGAATTTAATATGCATTCATTTAACCACGGTTGCATGATAGGATGCAAGAATTGCCTGGAAAGCCCACCTAATTTAAGCTATAAGATATTTAAGCTACAATCTGTTTGAATATATTTCAACTATAACAGAGGATGTTTTATGGGGTAATTAATACATTTTTCAGTACACTTCAAGCTGATGCTATTTTCTATCCAAGGTATTTGTTAATAGTGCTATATAGTGTTTTGAAAACAAAATTACTTTCATAAAGTGAAAACATTAATTTTAAAAATTAAATTTCAAGAGGAAGTATTCTATAATTACTTTTAAAGAAATGGCTCCATTTGCGGAAGTAAAATCTGTGTTGTTAGCAAAGGAAAGGCACTTACCTAAGAGTACAGATGATGTTGAGATATGTGCCTTGTAAGAAATAATTTCACTTATTTTTCCCTTTGGGCCTAAGTGGAAAACATAAACCAGAAGGGCTTAATGTGTCCTAGTCCAAAAGTAAATCAAACTATTCATAAATAAACTGAAGAAGAAAATCACAGATGGAGTGTTATATATCACAAAGAGGTGAATAAACTTTTAAAGTCAGGAAGTCCCAAAGGAAACTTTTACAACAGCAGCGTTTTCTTGATAACAAAATACAGGTAGGAATAAATTGTACAAGAAGGAATATGCACCCCAACATAGATTATGGCTTAAATTCTTAAGACATTAAAAATATCTTCTTTCCATGTATTCCTATGCTTTGATTCATATAATACAGGATGTGATTGATGCGTGGTCTTGGGCCTCCAAATGCATACATTGCTGGATGCGACAGTCTGACACGTCCTGATTGGGCTGCTCTCAACTCCTTTAAAGGTCCTGGCCACCAACTACCAACTGAGTCATCTAAATTTCATTTAAATTTTAAAATATGGACAGATTCTCGAACTTAGAGCCCTTGTCTTTTGGTTTTCTTATTGGACCCTAATGATAAAAGGGGAAGATGATGTAGGAAGTACATTTTTTTTTTTTTTTGCCCTGGCCCCACCAAACATAGATTTGAGGACAGGATGGAGATTTTTAGGAAAGGAAAACATAGTTCCTACTGAGGAGGATTAAAGATTTTTTTAGCCCATTTTCATCAGCACAGATTCTTTTTAAACAAGCAAAAAGCATCACAAAGAGCAACTAAAATCATTGATCTTTTGCAAATTTAAAAATGTGCGAATAGAGCTCAAGCAAGCAACTAGATGAATTGTACTCCACAGTTTATGTGAAACGTACTTGGTTTTTACCACACTAGAAGTCCGTTTTACCTACTAATTTGTTTTTTTTAAATTTTTTCTTAATTTACTAATTCATTTTTAAGTAACTGTGATACATCTGTTGCTTGTTAACTAATTATATAAATATCATAAATTTTCCAAAACAAAATTAAAGATTTTGAGAACATCATCATACATTTGCAGAAATTCATATGTATACTCAATACAATAGAATTTGAGTCTGATAATTTCTTTTATCTCTTAATATGTTTCAATATATCATCCAGTTGAAGTATTTCAAAATTATCTGGGTTTGCAAAGATGAAAAAAAAAGGGTATTTAACAAACTTTCCTAGTAATTATGAACCATTGTTTTCTCTTATATCAAATCATGTCTAAATGTTAATTACTATGTGGAATCTGAAATGGTAGCATATGAATGAGTCCCACATATCTTCTTATATTTAACTGCCCTTATCTGCCCTGGTTGTTGAATGGAGCTCATATTCATGCCCATTTTCTTAACATCATATATTCATTATTTGAAAATATTGGTTCACTGAGCTATGCTGATCTTAAAAATGCTGCTTCACTTTGTTTTCCTTTTGTCCTGTTTTTTGAGACAAGATTTTGCTATGTAGTTCAGATTCACCTTGAACTCTCTTTGTAGCCCAGGCTGGCTTTGAGCTCTCAGCAATCCTGTTGCCTCAGCCTTCTGAGAGTTGGGATTACAGGTGTGCACCACCATGCCTAGCACAAATGCTAACTTATTCATTGTACACCACTAAAAGAATCATATCTATTGATGCTACCAAGCAACTTGTAACACAATTTTTAAGTGTAGGCAAAGCACAAATATCAGTGCAACTTCCAAAATCAGTGTAAGCTTCCAAAATTCATCTTTTTCAAAAGTTAGTGTTGGCTACAAATATTGGCAAAGCTTTTCTTGGAAGAGACAGGCTTGCTGTATGTGCTTTTACAAATTAAAGAAAGACCTGCTTTTGAAGTCAAAACAATCGTAGATATTTTTGTCAGTCATGCCTTCACTTGAAAAATAGGCATCCATGAAAGAAGCCGTTATTCCATTCGAGACTCGATCATGCAAATTTTTGTTCTCTAGGTTACTATGAAAATTTCACTTGTTTATGTCAAGGACTTGTCTCATGAACTTCCAATTTGATCAACAAATTATTAAAAGGACTCATACACAACATATATGTATGTATGTGTATGCATGGATTTGGTTGTTACAGGGTCTCACTAGGAAGCTCTGTCTCATAGTGATCCTCCTGTTTTCAGCGCTTCTATTGCTGGAATCACAGGTGTGCACCACTAAGCCTGGACTCTGTGGCCAGATCCAGCATACCCTGGGGGCAGGGCTGGCATGGCGTGTGGTGACAGGATTGAACTGTGGCCCCTGCACTTGCCAAAGCTTGCCTAAGTAGGCCCTTTAGTCTACTGAGCTATCATGCTGGCCCACACAAGATTTACATCTAATGAAATTAATTTTACCTGGTTCATCAAAAATACCCTTACATAGAGGTTGGAGAAATAATTCAGCTATCTAAGTGCCTGCCTGGCAAATACAGGGACCTAGGTTCGATCTGCAGTGCCATATGGAGCTGACACCGAAACCTAGATGTGATGGTACATGCCTGTAATCCCAGTGCTGGGTAGGCTGAGACAGGGTCACTAGGAGTCTGAGCTGTGCAGTTAGACACTATACCAAATAAATAAATAAATAAATAAATATTTTAAAAAATTAAATCAAGAAACAAAAATATCCTTACACATGACTGATTTTATAAATTTTATTCAGATTTTGATATTATTATTATTATTATTATTATTATTACTATTGACATTCATGCCCACGAAAAATACAATAGTACTTTGTGTCATTGCTTTGATTTGTGCTATAGGGTCAACTTACTTTAGTTTTTCTATTATTAGTAGAAATGGGAGAACATTAAACAAAGTTAAGCAGTGGCTTAGTACTATAATGGAAAGTTTTGACCTTATAAGTTCTGAGAGGTTTGTGGATAACAGTATAAGCATAACTATCCTAGATTAATAGTTTGCAGAGATATTAGCCCCAGTTTGATTACTTTTGAATGTAAATGACTATACATTTGTAAATGCAGTACATATAAAATTTGTAACACTGCAAAGGAAGACAGTATTCATAATAACTGATTGTAAATAGGAATTCCTAAGGTGCACAAATAGAAAAAGATATCCTTATTTCACTGAAGAGATTCACTGTGTGTAGAAAGTAATCTTAATGGATGATTCTTATGATGCTTTACACAGGATACATGGACTTAAATTTGTTTATGTTTGTCATAACTGCTCATATTTCTTTCTTTTTTACATTGACTTTATCATCCCTGTGGCGTTAGCCTTTCAGTCTTTGTGCCTCTGAGTCTCACAATTTATAAATTTGTTATTTTTAATTTAAAGAAAACAAAGTCATTCTATTCTGGATGAGTCATTTCTCCCTTGTCATTTTCTCAGCAAGCAACAGATCTTAGGCTCTTCTGTTTTCTTTGATAAGGGGTCATGCATTTCATACATTTTAAGCAGTCTTGAATAAGTGTTCATGTTCTGAAAGCACTGCTGATATTTTAAAACATCAGATCTGGAAACTGTATTATAGATTCTAAGGAAGAAAAGAAGCATCACTATTTTCATACCAACCATTGTTCCTTCAAAAAAAGGAGATTACAGGAATAATTGCTTTACTATGAAGTGAAAAACTATATATCATACAAAAGTAATTAAATTAAACAAGAATTAGCTTGAGTGCTTTAGGAGGTACTGGTGTGGAAACAATGGATGCTAGCAAAGTTGTTGTAGTATGCTGTCTTGTAAAGAAATGAAAAGCATCTCAAGCCTGATTTTATGGACATATTGGGTGACATGTCAGGAAGAACCCAGCAAACCTTAACAGCTGTCAGTTGGCCAGCTAGTCAAGATTCTTATTATCCAAGAATAAATATGATCAAAAGATTAATATGTTTCTGGAAGACTTACCATAGCAACTCTCAAGGTTGTTTTGCTCAGAGGAGCAAAAAGCAAAATCATTTAGCATCTATGATATCTCCTCAAGGTTGCTTGAGCTAACCCAAAGAATGAACTACTTTCTGGGAAAATATAAAATATTAATACAAAGTTCTGCACTCCCAATTTGCATGTAGCATGCATACAGATATGTATTCTGTTAAACTGTATGAAAAAATTGTGGTCAATATTGTATTTCTTTGGAAAGAGAATGTATTTATTCATGGAAGCAGCGCATGCTGAGGAGATGTCATCAACTGTTTTCTGATGGCAGGGGTTTAACCTCTATTTTGCCACTACAGCTGAAGAGCTATGATTCTATATCTAAAGAGGAAGAATGATTCTGTGTTTTATTTCAGCATCGATGCCAGGATAAAGCATATACATTTAAGCAAATTTAAGTGCACATCACCTGAACTGAAAAAATAGGCAAAAAGTAGCAAAAAAAAGAAAGCCAACCTAGAAAATTGCTCTTTAACTTAATTAATAAAAAGAAGTGGGACATTCAACAA
Source organism: Ctenomys sociabilis (assembly GCA_004027165.1). Lineage (NCBI taxonomy): Eukaryota > Metazoa > Chordata > Mammalia > Rodentia > Ctenomyidae > Ctenomys > Ctenomys sociabilis. The sequence goes on along the minus strand of PVKA01007509.1, from coordinate 32,443 downwards.
ACTCTCTGTTGAAAATATAATTACACTAAAAAGTAGGCCATCTTTGTTCAGTTAGAGCTCTCTCTCCTATTCCTGCTTCATGATATAAACATGGGAAAGAATAGTAAGGCATATAAAGTGTTTTCATAAACCATCAGTCAGTAAAAATTGATCAAAGACTGTGCTCAAAAGATTATCTTCAAACTTTAGCCACTGCAAGAGTTGAATTTTGTAGTTCTATTTAGACAGCTTTTTGAAATCAGGACCTATTGCTTAATTTCAAATGACATTTACATAACTAATAATGCTAGTCTCAAGTTTTACACTAAAAGCCTGAATTACTCAAGCTTTAGAAATTACATTAAGAGGAAACCTTCATTTAGAATGTATTTCATTTTTGGACATTTGTAATGGATTTGTGTTTGGTTTTGAAAACTTGACAGTGCTTGAAATAACCAAAGCAGACAACAAAAATCATAAATTCTTATTATATTATTTGGTTAATGGTAATTCTAAGCTCAAAATAACTGTGTATTATGTGTTGAAAATCATCTAATCTGAGCCATAAAATTTTAGTCATGAAAAGAAATTCAAAGAGAATCTCAGCCTAATCCTTTATTTAGATAACAAATGTAAGGACTATAAAAGAAGACTTGATGAAATTTTATAATTGGAAGAAGTAGAATTAAAGTGAAGTGTCTGAAGTCCCAGAATGGTTGTCTGTGCCACACTAAGCTGCCCTGCCATGCGTCCTATGGACTTTTGACAAACAAGGCTTCATGCTGACCTATGCAAGCATAAAACTTAAGGTAACTTAAAAGTCATGATGAATTATTTACTCGTACAGTAAGACAAATCTCAATGAAATCCCATAGATATGCTAACCTGGGATCAGTTTTCGCACTTTCCTATTTTACCTGCTTGAGTTACTCTGAAGAACTGAACATTACTAGTCCTAATAAATGCATTGCATAAATTCCTGTGTAATAAAGGTGAGACTGAAAACCAACTTTAGGATGAATTTTAAAATATTTTGGGGGCCACCTTAATAGATAATGGAGTTCAATATTGGGTGTTTCCACAAATACTCCTGTCAAAATTAGGAGCGCACAGAAATCACCACTTGCTTTTATTGTACAACTGCTCTATTGCACTTGAAAAGTAATCTAAGGAAGATGCACTCATTAGTGGCTCATTACTTAGCTGGATAATTGCTGTTCATATCAGTAACACAAATCACAGAAAAAACTTATTAAAGTAGCCTATTAATTTTTTTTTCCTGACAAGCTTCATTATGCAGTATCTTCTCCTAATTAATGTAATCAGCACCATAAAAATACAAGATGAAACAGAGCTATGAGGTCATCTGCATTCAGCTACCTGGAAATAAAGAGGCCGTCCTGTCATTGGCCAGTCCCTGAATTTCAGGCGTGAAATTCCATTGAACTCACTATAAACAATCACTTCCCTTTTAAAAGAACTTCACCTATATTACTTAAATCTCATCACTCCATAGAAAATTCCTTACATTTATTTAGAGGAAATTTGGTGCTAAATTTTAGATCAGTTCATCTATATGAAAATTTTGATCCCATCTCACTAATCTTTACGTGGAACCTTTAAATGTCAAGATGTGTATTTTGTCATTTATGTGGGATAAACATTGTGATCCAAAATTGCTTTTCAGTTCCGCTTCCTAGCCATGGTTGTTCTCTTCATCGGAGCCCTACATTTTCTTTTTTCTTTTTCAGTACCAGGAATCAAACTCAAAATCTCAAACTTGCCAAGGGGATGCTGCCCCACTGAGTGATATCCCTGGCTTGAACCCTAAGTTTTAGTTAAATCTTTTAATTGTTTTCTCCAAGTGTACCCATGACACTTGAATATTGTAGAATCCTGCTGAGTATGAAATTTAGAAATCTGTAAGGTGGGATGGTAAATATGACACAAGACCTTTTTTGGAGTACTTTGTGTTGGAATGGGTTATTAGAGCTCTCTGTTTAACTGTTGTGTTCAACTTCTAGGGCATGGGGTGGTACATTCTAAGCACCTCTGAAATTATCTGTGATCATTCAACTTGCTCCAACCAATTAGAAGTGAATGGAACTTAGAAGAATAAGTGTACAGGTTCTATATCCTAATTTTCTGTGCCTGATCTTGGATCCTATAGTAAGGGTCATAACACATAGAATTCTCTGTGAAATTAATATTAATAAGAATGGATCTCAAAACAAATTTTGTTGTTTTAAATTATTGGAATTACAATGGTATTTTCAGTATAAATAGTTCATCTCTGAAGATCATAGAGATATTTTGTCCTGAGGAGTTTTGTTGAAATGTCTCCATTTATTTTAAATAATTCTGTTATATAGTAACATCAAATATAATTTACAAACAAAGAGTATTTTTCTTGTTTTGTATTTCCAGGACCTCACTTTATAACTGGCATTTGTCAGACTCCAAAGTAGTTTATGGAAGGAAGGAAGGAAGGAAGGAAGGAAGGAAGGAAGGAAGGAAGGAAGGAAGGAAGGGATGCAAGCTTCTCAGGTTTTCCATTACGATTGCATAGAGTGATTATACAACAGTTATCCTTTCCAGAGATGAATCTGCTCTTAAAAAGCCCTCTGATAGTTTTAATGCTGTAATCATACAGGGAATATTCCGGAAAACAAAATTCTGAAAACCATTTCATCCATTTATAAATCATCAACAGCATTTTAAGTAAGTTTCCAGTGAATATCAGTATCTGCTTTAATATTCTATTTGATTTTCTTGGTTACTTCAATGAACATTAGATTTTGAAGTTAGTCTTATGCTATAATTGAATTCAGTACAAAAGAAAGCCAAGCAACTTCACAGCAAACAATACAACAAAGTGTAAGTGAACACAATGAGTAACTCTGAATATTACAAACTTGTAAGAATTCAGTGGCAGTTAGAGTAGTAAAAATAATGGATAATTTATACTAAAAGTGGTATTTACATCTTATATTACATGACTTTCTATGACTCGAACAAAATACCTGAGAAAATCAATTTAATGGGGGAAAGCTAATTTATTTCTCACAATTATATCAGTTCCAGCCCATGTGTGGCTGGCTTTACTGTCTCTGGAGGTGGAACATCGTGGTGGGAGGACGTGCTAAACTGCTCACCACCTGGCAAAGCCAAAACAAAGGGCAGGAGAGAAAGGCACCAGGGACAGCACATACTTTCAGGTGGTCTGCTCCTCCCAAGTAGGGCCCCAAAGCCTAGTTCTACCACTCCCAGGGCCAGAAACTGGAAACAGAGCTTTCCACACACATGCTTCGGGAGAGCATGTGTAAGGACCACACCCCTAAGTGAAAGGAACCAGACCGTGTGTGCTCACGTAGTTCTGTCTCAGTAGTGGAAGAAGCTGAAAGTGTAAATGAATCTGGAAGAGCAATAGACACTAAAAAGGGAATGAATCTGCTCAAAAGGAGGGAACTAGTGAGATGAGGAGAAGGATGGGAGAGAAGGGGGAAAGAGTTCTATTTATGTATTTATGCAGGATGCTTTAGGTAGTTCTACTGTGGATCCCTGCTGGTCTATGGGAAAAGAACAGTTCATGCATTTTTTTCATTGTTTACCTCTTTCTCTATTCTTAAATTCTTACAACATCTTTTCCAAGTTTGCATGCATATATAACTGATAATCTAAACAACTAAGCTGAAAACAACACTATGCAGCACAACAAATACTGTCAAATTAAAAAATAAAACAAAATCCAAATATAGCACTTGGTACCTTGTTTTTGAGGGTAGCATTTTACACTGTTAGCAAAATATAGTGAAGATGGTTTGAGTTGATATTATTTATGAGGAAGAATTAAGAAAATAGTTATCAAATAATTCAAATAAATAAAAAATGATGCACTTCAATAGAAAAAGAAAGAATTTTCTAATCTTAGCAATTTTAGGAAAGATCATTATTATTTTGAATGATTTTAGAATTATAGTTTTATGTTTCATCCTTTATGTTATACAATAATATTAGAAATAGGAAAATAAGAATTCTTGGCTATTTTTATATTTGTACATATTTTTATTTCTTTTAAATTTTCCAATCCTCATTTTTAACTCAAAGTACAATTATTTGCATATATTATGAGTTACAGATGCATAAAAATTATTCTTTACAATATTCCTTATAGACATTCATGCAGTTCACACTATACAGAAAGGCATCCATGACAATTTAGATGCGCATGCAGAAAAAGAGAACAACTAGGCAATGAGTCCTAAGAAATGATCTACACCAGGGATAGAGCTCAGTAGCATCAAAGCCTGCCGGTCAAGCAAAAGGTTCAAGTTCTATCCCTGGTACTGCAGGAAAAAAAATTGTGATCATTAATTAATTAATTATTTTTTTATTGATGATTGTTCATTTAAATGTGACAGAAGTTTATGGTCACATTTCTATCTTAAAAGCAGTTATACTTTCATTCCAGCCTTAAGTAGTATTATTTTATATTTATAATAAGGGCAACCTCATTTATTCAGCAAATAAACTTTAGAAAACATACTCTGCATTTTCCAAATTAAAATTCCATAGAAAAATCCCTTTTATGAGTTTTTTACCATAACAGATAACACACCAATGCATTACACAGATTCTCACCAACTGTGCACATTTTCAATAGTGTTGTAGACATAGCCATTTAAATCAATACTGAATATCCACAGTGAGAGTCATCTTTTAAAAATATACTATGCTTTTTAAATGTATCAGAAGTTGTTTAATTAAAGGGGGAACTTTATTTACTAACTTTCATGAGGAATTAATTAGAAATGTAGTATTTATATACGCTTTATGGAGCAAAATTGAAGAATAAAAAGACAGACCTTCTCCCATTTGCAACATCACAGATAAATCAAGCAAAGATTATTGTAAGTGATAAGTCAAGCACAACAAAGTAAAATAACCATGTCATTTTATGAGTATGTATAATCAGCAGGGGAGACAAGTCAGCAGCAGAAACACCAGCCTGGCAAAGTGCAAGGTCCTGAGTTCAATCCCCAGTACATAAATAAATAAATAAATATCTAAAGTAGTTGATACTATGGAAGTATAGTAGAGTTTGCTATCAGAGATCAGAGGGCCTGTGGGGAGGGATGTTGAATAGGTATTGGTCAAAAGATTCACATTTCCAATGAGATAGGACGTATAAATTCAAGAGATCTATTATATAGCAAGGCAACCACAGCTAGCGGCATATTGTGATTCTCAAAAATGCAGAACTAATGGTTACCATTCTCATCACAAGAATAACAACTATTTCAGGTCATGTATTTGCTGTGCAGCCTCATTTAGCTATGCTGCAGTGTATATGTTCTTTAAAAAAACATGATATACATACACTGAGATGTGTGGATTTTAAATAACTACATACACAGAAAATGTTACTGGAATGCTCAGAATAAGATTGTTCTTTTGTTGTTGTTATTGCTTTTTTTAACAAGGTTTTTTTTTTCTCCTTTGAGATTATAGTGAACACGGTCACAGCACAAGTGAAGTCAGAAGTAGGACCGAGGACGCTCCGAAGGCTGGTTTTGGTCATCCGCGGATCTTCAAAACTGGCTGACCCCTAACAATAAGTACAAAAATATAAAATGTAAATAAAAAAATGCAAACAAATTTTCCATTTTAAAGTGCTTTCAAGAAAAAAAGCAGGGCCTAGGAAGTTTTGGTTCTTTTTCCTGCCTGTTGCAAATTCTCGTGTGGTTTCGGTGGGCGGTGGTGGAGATTGGTGTCTGCCACGGGGGCAGACGCCTCTCTACAGGTAGGTAGATTCTGAGATGGAAAGTGGAGGGTGAACAGGTCACGGCGGCCTTTTTTTACTTAACTTTTCCTTTTTTTTTGCTGTCTAGTCATCCTCGTAGGTCTTCTGCTTCTTGGTATCCACGTCGTCATCCTCAACGTCCTCAGCTGCAAGCTTGCCCGTAGCTGCCTCTGCTTCCTCATCCTCGTCTCCATCCTCTTCCTCACCATCACCTTCCTCCTCCTCCTCGTCTGCCTCGTTGTCCACCTCCTGCTTGCCACTCTCTTCATCAGCGTTAGCTGTACTATAAGTAGTTGGTTTGTATGAGATGGTTAAAAAGGCCAAAGATAAAAGGTTTCTTTTTTTTCATATTTTTTGTCTATGAAGGTGCTGTTTATTTATTTATTTATTTTTGCCTGTTTGAAGTATGTGTGAAACAATGTTGTCCACCAATAAACCGGAATTTTATTTTGTTGAGTTGTTCTTAAAAAAAAAAAAAAAAAAAAAGAGTTCCATTGTACTCCAAGAAGCTGTATTTGGAGAAGACTTTAAAGTACATTTTCATACTTGAGGCCACTCCACAGATTGTAAGTACTTAAATTGAGCAAAATAACCCAACTTTATTTTAGTATTTATATATATTTCAAAGCTTTTTATAATCCTTCCCCCACTCTTTATAATCCTTTCCCACACTTTTAAAAGTTCTTCTAAGGTTCTTAACCATTTTCTCAACTCATAAACCTCCATGATGTTAACAAAATCTGTATATTGTATGGTACTTCACAGTCCCACAATATAACTAAACATCCACAATGAATAATTTAGATTAGTATTTTGAATACCTGTGAAACTGTGAGTCCACCAGTATCACAGCACAAAATAGCAAGGAACTACTGAGGTAAAAATATATTAACTACAAAAGTTTGGACTAGTACTCTTATAATTTAATTGGGCCAAAATATACTTGGGTGCTTTCTGATTTTATAAGCAGATTGTCTTGTGTGTGTTTCTGTTTGTTTGTCCCTCTATCCAATCTGTAGAAGATATATTATTTGAGCTCAATAGAGTTGTCTTCTTTTGTGTTTTTGGAATTTTTAAAGCATTTGGCTATAATTTAATTTGATATTTAGATAAATATGTAAATTAAAATTATGTTTCTACCCAGTTTGCCAACTATTTAAAAAGAAATTGGTTTAATAAATGTAATGCATATTGTGACTTAAACATTAAAAAATAAATAAATAAGTAACTCCTGTGTGAGGGGAATGGAGGACACAAAGTAGCCGATGAACTGCCTGTCCCAGGGCTGTGCATAGGAGGAATAGGAAACCCCAAAGTCACAGCATAGGAAAGAGAAAGTACAGCTTAGGAGAACTGGGAGGTTGGATAGGAGGTAGAGAAATTAGAGAGAACGGGCTGTGAGCTGATGGCTTTCCATCTGCATTATGGGGGATTCAGGAGGAAGGTACAATTGTTACACAAGTATTTGTCAACTGCCTTTTGTACTCCAAAGACCAAAACAAAATCTGTCTTTGTAGAGTTTGTAGTTGAGTATGATGGGTACAAGGACACAGAAAAGTGAATAAATAAGTATAATACTTAGCATTGTAGATACTTACAAGCGATATCTGGTACCTAAACAACTAACTTGAAGATAACATCACACAATACAGCAACCATCAGAGAATTCCTATTACATCATTCAATGAAATTTTGTATTGCTCTAACACTTTTATACTATTTTGAATGCCTTTTTAGTTTTTTTCTCTGTGTTTAAATGTTTGCCCTTTTTGGTGGGTTCTTTCTGTTCTTCAGCAGATGAATGTCATTTTTTTTTTCTGAGTAAAACTGCAGCGTAACTTTAATTTCAGTACCATCCAAGGATGGCAAGCAGAATAACTCAATTATTTAGTTTAATGAAGGTTAGGCATTTGGGACTTTAAAAAAATCTCATCAAAGCATTATTTCCCCATTTCTCTCCCATCTCTTAACTCACGTGCTCTATTGTCCCCTCTGTCCCAGCCCTGGTCTTTTTACACAGCTACCTTTAGTAATATTCCTCTTAATTTTCTGTCATATTTTTCTCTAAATATTTAAAGGTCTGTATTGGGAAATAGCAACACAAAATAAAATAATAGTAGTTAAAAAAACAACAAATTTTGGGGCCAAGGAGATGGCTCAGTGGAATAAGTGCTTCCCTGACAAGCGCAAGGGCCTGAGTTCAATCCCCGGTTCTGAAAAAAAGAAAAAAATTAATCTTCCATTTATTTATTTGATACAGGGTCTCCTTATACAGCTGGGATGTGGATTCCTAGTGATCCTCCTGTCTCAGCCTTCCCAGCTCTGGGATTATAGGCATACAAGACCAAACCCACTCTCAGTGACTGGCTTGGCACACCCAGAGTTCTGGGGCCCCTACAGCATGTGGTATCATGAATCAAACCCAGGTCCTTGTGCTTGCTGAACAGACACTGAGACCACTGAGCTATCTCTCTGGCCCTATTTTGTGTTCTTCAAAAAATAAAACAACAAAAAAAGAAATGGGAGCAAATAGTAGAGAATGGGAGAACATGTTCAGGGACAGATTAAAGTTAAAGGATTGTGGAGTGTGTCATGAAGGAGTTACTGACAAGGCTAAATGTTGGCAGAGCTAAAGGAAATGAGAGCGTGAGTCACACAGGATATGAGAAGGTACAGCCAAGCAGCCACAGATCCTGCGGGTGCCAGGTGGTTACTATGCTCCTGCTCAGGGCAAGAGTGTGTGGCTGAAGCCCAAAGACAGCTGGGCGAGAAGGACGCTCAGCAATGCCCAGAGACTGGGCCTGGGAGATGGCTCAGTAGAATAAGCGCTTCCCTGGCAAGTCAATCCCCGGTTCCTGAAAAAAAGTACCGAGCGACTGGGCGCATCAAGTAGGGTCACAGGAGTCACTGATAAAGAGTTTAACGGAAGACTAGAATGACCTATGGTTTGTATAAAATTTAAAGACCATTCCTAAAGTTGAGAATAGGCTAAACTGATGGTAAGGAATAGATGCAAGGTGACATATAAAGGAATATATTATAATAATTCAGGAAGCATAAAAACATACTAGGCCAGGGTGGTGGTAGTGGATGTGAAAAAGGCAAAAACAACTTCCAGAGGCTGGGGAGATGGCTCAGTGCAATAAGCTCTTCCTGGCAAGTGCAAGGGCCTGAGTTCAATCCCTGGTTCTGCAAAAAAAAGAAAAAACAACTTCCAAATTTTAGGACAATTATGAGATCACAGACAACAGAATTCACTGATGCACCAGTTGTCAAATATTAGGAGTGAGGGGTGACTATTCAAGCTTTGATTTGAGCAAAATGAAGAATGGGATCACCATTAACTGAGTTTTAGGTACTAGAATAGGTTTCAGAAATGAATCAAGGAGGGCAGAAGCTGAGTGTTGGGTGCTTCATTTTGAGATGAGTATCAAAGAAAATTTTAAAACATCATTAGATATCAATATGCAGATTTCAGTGGAAATGTAGTTATTTTGGTTTATCTCTTCATTTTAAACACATTGTTTGATAATTCCTCTATGCTTCCTCTTTATAGAAACTTGTATTAGGTAAATATTATTTAATTTTTATACCTCATTTTTATACTTTTCTGCTGGATGGTAAAGACCAAGATAAAGCAAGAACAAAATGTTACTTTTGTATCAGACAAGGTCAGTCAAATCCCCTCAGGATTTAACCTGAAACCTTGCACAGCAACAACTGCTGACATTGTCAGTCGTGCGGATAACCCAGTGCTATTGTAGACTACTGGACTATATTGGATTACTTTGCTGAATTTATGCACCTACAATATATGAATGGCTATGCAGTACCTATCTTTGACAAAACTAAAGAAAAAAAGGGGATATAAATGAAGGACCATTTCTTATCTGTATGTACGAAATAGCATAGATGTATAGCTACTTTCTCTTAGTTCAATGAGAAGAAAGTTTTGAATTAATAGTGTTTAGACAGGATATCATTTATGCATCTTGTACTATGAATAACTACTACAAAGACAACAATATTCAATGTATTAATTATTGTAACTGTCTTACTAATCTGTTTTGAAACTTCCATTGCTACTTCTCTCTCTCTCTCTTTTTTGTTTGGTGGAACCAGGGATTGAACTCAGGGCCTTGCACTTGCCAGGGAAGCACTTCTTCCACTGAGCCATCTCCCAGGCCCCTTCATTTTTTAAAACAAAAATGATAAATATTATTCTGTAAGTGTTATGCCTTGTGTCTAGTTGTCCCCCCCAAAGACTCAGGCAGTCATGGAGCAGCTTCTGGAGTTCATGATTGATTTTCCTTTTTCTCTGTGACTGATTCAGTGCTGCGATCATGGAGTGCCCTGGGGCACTCCATACAAATGTAAGGAAGCAGGGGAGCGGCTACCTGGCTGCTGGTGTTGCAACCTCTTCCTTTCCTTTTTGCACTTTCTGCTTTTTGCCACCACCATGAATGGTTGCTCTCTGCCATGTGTCATCTGCCCTGGAGCCAGCTGTGCCTGGACTGAAACCTCCACTGACTGAGAACCAAATAATCCTTTCCTTAATTCTGTGTGCTGAATACTTTGTCCCAACAAGAGAAAAATAACTAGGACAGTAAGCCATATAAATTTTTTAAAGAATTAATGAAACATAATTTTTATTCATTTATTTATTCATTGATTTATTTTTTGTGGTGCCACGGATTGAACTCAGGACCCTGGACTTGCTAGGCAAGTGCTTATTCTACTCAGCCATCTCCCCCAGGCCCCAAGCCATATAATATTTGTCTATGTTCTCGGTAGGAGTATTTTTTATTCATTAACAAGAAATAGGCCTCAAGAGGTTCTAGATACATAACTACATTTGTATAATAACTGTTTCTGGAAGAGATTTATTTTCTTTACCCTTCCTATCTCTGTAATGCCAGGGCACTAACACTGATATTTTTGCAAAAGAGGCTTGAAGTGATGCAATAAAATCCACCTTATTTATATAATGTTTCTTTCATCTTAAAAGTGAGACTACAGCAAGAAAAAGGGAAAAAAGATAAAATTAGAGTTTGACAAACCATAAAAGATGATTGAAAAGCATTCTGAAGCAGGGTCTGTAATTATCAGCAGCTATCTACCTCTAATTATGCCAACAAGAATACCTTAATTGTCATGGTGTGGGTGTTTTTCATATCTGTTTTTGTTTTTTGCCATGTAGGGAAACTAACTAATGTGTGGGAAGAAGAAAGTGGTCTTGGAAGGAAGGGAGTTTGTCTTTAACTTTCAACTTCTTATAACCTAAGCAGAGTGGCATGTGTGTTCCTGAAGGGGGTGTCTCGGCCTCATGCCTCTCCACACTCTCTTCCTGGCTGTCAGGATGTAACAGACTTTCTTCCTTCCAGGTCCTCATCTCATGCCCAGTTTCTGCACATGAACCAGCTAAAGATGAAATAAAACTTCTAAAAGATTGTGAGCCCAGCTGAGCTTCGTTTGGGCTGCTATCTAAATGTCCCCTCGAAACTTCCTACACTGCTAGACAGAGCTCTTCAGAGGTGGCTCCTTCACACTCTGTAATCCAGTATGAGAATCTGCAATTGCAAAAAGCTTTCAAAGAGGTTGAGAAACAAAGGGCCAAGTTTTCCATGTAATGATTTTGATTTAGGTAGGTTGTTTTTTTTTTTAATGTTGTTCTGTTTTGCTTTGTTTTCTGGTTACAACTTGGCTTTGAAGAAAAGAAAGAGCTCAAATGAATATCTCTCAAAATCTAGACAGGATGACCTCAGCTGACCAGACACAGGTTGCACACGTCTGATCACCTGTGATGACATCCACAGGAAACAAGTCAGGAGGTTGAGAGGAGAGAAAAGAGGGTCAAACCAATATGCTTCTGAGAAGCTCTGAACTCACTTTGGTAGGCTTGACATTCATGATTCAGTTACTGCTAAATTCAACATTTCATTCAGTGTATTGCTAAAATTGATTCTTTCTTAAAAAAATACTTTTATCTAGTTAAATGATTCTATGGGGTGAAAGATAATGGGTTAGATTTGAAGAGCTTTATTCACATGATGGAAAAGAAAATCCATTTTGTGACCAGTTTCATCTGTAATAATTAGTTTCACAGTTATTATCCAACAATGTCTTTGAGTATTTAATTGGATAATGTTCATGTAGGTTTGAAATTACTTCCATCAAAAGGTTAACATTTATTGGATGTCATAATTATGATATGTACTGAAAGAGTTTAAAATAACAGATTAGCATTGCTTTTGAAGCAGTTGCATTTAATGGAAATAAAACTGGATAATAAAATTCAAAATCTGACTGCACGGGGCATTATGAAGAATGGCACTTATTTTTAAACGGAGGAGGAAATATAGAATCTGGTGTACAAATGAGAGAAAATTTAGAACTGCTGAAATCTAGGCTTTCAGGGCTACTTCAAGTAACAACTCTATGACCTGAACAAGTCACATAACTTCTCTGAATTTCAGTTTCCTGGTGTATGTATTAGTGATAAAATATCTACATGTCAGGACTGCTATGTTGCTAAGAGATAACACTAATAGTTTACCTACTAGACTGCATGTACAACACAGATGTCCAATAGATAATTACATTATATAATTATTTTTATGGTCATTTACTTTTTTCTGTTTTGGTGCAGGGTCTCACTATGCGTGCAGCCCACATTCATAGTGATCCTCCTGCTTTTTGCCTCCCATGTGCTGGGATTACAGGCGCGCGCCACCACGGATTGCATCGCTGGCTCAGCGCACCCGAAGTCGGGGCCGGCGCGGCTTGGGGAACCAGGGATCAAACCCTGGTCCTTGCACTTACCTAAGCAATTTATGGTCATTTAAAAAAGGTTATTTTTATGATACTTTTTGTGTTTAGTAACATGTAAAGTGAATTTTTACATACAAAATTTGAATTTATAACATAAATGGCATTATTAGAATAATATGTTTATTATGCTAATTTCTGACACAAGTTGAATATATATTAAATATAAGAATCAGTACTACTGATAAAGTATTTGATTAACATGTTCAACTATTCACATAAAATGAGATACTATATATGAAGTTTATTTAAAAAATATAGAATCTGATATAAATATTTCAACCAGAATAAGATTGTCATACATTTCACCTCACACACATATCCAAAATACTAATTTCCAGAACAGGAAAAACTTAGCAATCTGGATCCCCAAGTACACTTTAGTGCTTTTCTTTGGCTTTTGAGTGCTCTATGTGTCACAACTGTGACTGAGGAAGCACTCCAAAACTGTGAAATTTGATTCTTTGAAAACCTGGAAGTGGGATTTGTACAACTAGGCTCTTATGGACAGGATACATGACACTATCACCTTTTATTTAAATACATATAGATATTTACATAAGACTGACGTCTCAGTACAATCGTCAAGTCTTTGTGGACGTCATAGAATCTGATCTTCAGTCTTGATCTTGAATCTTAGATTGGATTTTGAAAAGTTGCTATAAGCAGCAGCTGATGAGGTTCCCTTATCTGAGAGTGTCCAAAGGGGCAGAGGCAGAACAGAGAGCTCTCACACAGAACACGGTGGGTGCGTCACTAATTGTACTGAGTGTATATCCTTGGAATACATAGTGTACACAGGTGGATAGTATGGAGCAGTTTGGAGATCTGCTCCAGAAGTTTGCAGCACTTGGAAGCATTGTAATACATAGAAGAGGGACCCAATAAAGAGAACAAATTTGGGCAGCAAATAGGTTGGGTCTATGCAATCAGTCCTGGAAAGGAGAAAGATTCAAATCAGAAATGACTACATAGACATCAAGATGCTTTTTCATATTGAGTCTTTAGAATCTGCTCCTATTTCACCTCTGTTTTTAAGAAATAAGTGCCATGAAATATGGCACTGAATTGAGGAGAGACCTAACAATGCTATGCCAATGATCAGATCAGAGAAACTATTTAGAAAGTAAATACAAATGAAGAGAGAAATGGCAAGAAATCAAGGCTATGGGCAAAACTAAGATATCTTTGTGTAAAATTGCTTCTTCTGCCTCACATGCTGAGATGATGGAGTTGAAATGAGAAGAACTAGTTGTGCATTCAAATCATTGTGCAACTTTGTATTGAACAAGTAATAGGATTTTGAAAAGAAAATGCAGATGTGAGCATCCTGGCATTTGTATTCCAATGCTGAATGCCCAAGCCCTTAGTTACATTCATTAAAATCATGAGAGAATTGAACTACTGTGTAAGAAATATGTCACACAGAAAATATTTTAATTCATAAGTTGTGTATTTCAAACAATACCTTGTTGAATCCTTATTATACATAAGGTAAGATTTTGTTTATCTTCTGATGCAAAGCAATCTCTGTTTTTTTTAAAGTATTCTACAATAAAGTGGGATTTCATTGTATCTGTTTTTTCTTTACCATTGAACTCAAGGCCTTTGCATTGAGTTGTATCTCCAATACTTTTCTCTTTTTTATTTTTGAGACAGTCTCACTAAGTCACTAAATTGTCCATGCTGGACTCAGACTGTATCTGTCTCACAGAGTGCTGGGGTTATAGGTGGGTGCCATCAAGTCAAAAGCATATAATACTCTGTACTGCTATACAGAAATAACAGATTTCTTATGCATAACTCATTTTCCTCTACAAATATCAATTAACTCACCTGTTCTTGTTTTTTTTATTAATTTTAAAAAATATTTATTCATTTATTTATTTTGTACAGGGTCTTACTATCCAGCTCAGACTTGTAGTGATCCTCTTGGCTCAGCCATTACAAAGCTGGGATTACAGGCATGTACCACCATGCCTGATTTTGAGGCCAGTGAGTTCCAGGGCAAGAATGGCATGTGGTACCAGGGATTCAACCCAGGTTCTTGCACTTGCCAAGCAGACATTTAGACCATTGAGCTATCTCTTCAATCCTCACTTATTCCTGTTATTCCTGTTTTAAAAGACAGAACTCCTGTTTTACATTACATAGGCAGCAATGACTATAAATAGTATGTACAATAGGCAAAATTGAACTCATTGTCCATTTTCATATACAGGTTCAAGTCATTTTATAGAAAGTTCAGTAAAGACAGTACCAAAAATATACAAAATCCAAACACATATAGCAAATGACAAAGCCCAAATAACTCTGAGTCACTTAATTTTTGATCAGATTACCTGACAAGATTGTTGAAAAGTGATTTTCTCTGGTTCTTAGGAGAATATTGAATTGACTCTACTTGCAAATCGAATGCCAGGATCGTAATGTGCACCACCAGGCCTGCCTAGCTGCTCAACATCTGACTCTATTCTAGAAGCTAGAGATTTAAGGATACAGATCATTAAACACTGACTCTGCAAAGAAGCTGACTGGTTTATGTGCCAAGTGGGAACAAATACCCTTAATATTCAGAGGCAAATTCCAGGCATTCCTAATAAACAATGCATGAGAAAAGGCAAATATTTATACAGGAGGTAAGGATGAAGGTGTCAGAGTATTTTTGTAAGTACTAGTTGAGATGTTAGCTTCTAGTATGGATAATGAATGGGAGAGGGGTACCAGTATAGGACAAGACCTTAACTTATTATGCAAAGCAAGTTAAGGGGCCTAGTCTCTCACCATAGCATGCAGTAATTGGGTGAAAGTTTCACACATTTTTCTCTCATTTTCAGGACTGACATTCAGTCAAACACAATTACCTGTACTATTCCTTCAACAGGTGACAGAAAGCTATGGCACTGAAGCATGTAAGAGTTTCCCTGTCGCTTGCCCTGTCATTTCATTCCTTCTTTCTATACTTACAAATCCTTATCCAGATACAGCATGGAGATTACAGAACCTTCTCTTAATCTATGGAAATTTCCTCTCTGGAGCAAAGCACCAAAATAATACAGATTATTATAATTTGTTACTATTTTCTGTTTCTCATTTTACACAAATCTCCATCTTTTCTTTAGTTTCTGCCCACTCTAAATTATTATCTTGTTTTGGTCTTAGGAGTTTTTATTTGTTTTATCTCCTTCTACTACTGAATATTTAAATGAACTAAATTGGAATCATTTGACATTTTACTTAGATTAAATGTGTGACTTTAAAATGACAAGATAGACTCTTAACACTTCTTATAATAGATGGGCATAACAAAGAACAGAAAGAATCAATCTAGGCCATATGGCAGGAAGGTAGGTCTGTAGTGAACAGCTGTGAAAGCTCCTTAAGATATACTTTGATGGAAAATGGAACCAGGCTCAGAAGAATAAAGAGTCTTGAGGAAAGGAAGTACAATGAAGAGGAGATTTAAGAAGGAGGCAGTGAGCAAAAACACTATCTTAACCATGGCTGAAGGACAGTCCATAGTGAGTTTATGTGACTGTAAATAGATTGCTTCTCATAGAGGAGATAGGTCATGCTGTAAAAACATGGAAAATGAGATTACCATTATTTTCAAGTAGCAGTTGTCAACCACAAGTGATTTTTGACTCCAGGAGACAACTGGAAATGTCTGGAGATATTTATGGTTTTCAGAATAGAGAATGAGGCAGTGTGTAGGAAATGCTACTGGTATTTGGGGAACATAAGTAAAGAAGATTCTTCCTACCATACAATGCAAAGGAAGTCCTCTCCAAGAAAACCTAATCATCTTAATATATCAGCATTACCAATGTTGAGAAACCCCTCTAGGACAACCTAACCTACTTTGGAACATATTCAGCGCACTTTAAATGCATGTCCTTCTGTAAATACTCAGCTAGCCAGGGAAAGTTTGTGCCTGCACCCAGAATGTGTTTACTGATTACGCACCAAGTGCAGACTGTAATGTGAAACTCTGTGTTACAATTACATAGAAATGGCACAAGTGCAGAACTTTGAATCAGAAGAGAAATAAAACACTATTATAATAGTTACACAGTAAATGTAAGAAGAGACTACTATGTATGGCCACTAAAAATGCACAAACCAAAAAAATAAGGAAGCAGAGAGAGGGGTTAAACTCATCAAAGGGTCCAAAAAAGGACTTTCTCCAAAACAAGTTCCTCAGGAATTACTGCAAAGATAAGGCTGCTGGAGAGATGGCATGTACAGAAGTTGAAGAGGAACTCTTGATACTCCTTCTACTTACTCTAAAGTCACAGAATAAGTCATTGATTAGTTATAATTTTTTTATTTTACTGTTGTGTTTGCATTTGAAATAGATTTCTCCAAAGATAAATTGTTTCCAAACTTGTGAACAGATTCCTTTCTTCCCCCTTTGTTAGGAAGCTTACTCTGAGACTCACACACACAAAGCAAAAGCTCATGCACACTATTACTGCTCTTTATGCTCTGTTTAGCCCATTTCCTGCTCCTTTTGATGCCTGCAGCCTGCGGAGAGTGTTACAAATGGTTAAATTTGTTATTGGCTCAATGGCTAAACATGCCCATTATGCTTGTTACAAAAGGTAGGTTCTAAAGTTATGCAACAATTTACTACTTGTTTTTTTAAAAAAGTAGACACTTGGAGAAGGTGGATTTTAATGACAATTTGAAAGGAGTTGCTTTGAGTAATTTTATTATCTACCTGTTTATTTATCTATCTAATCAATCTTTCTGAGACAGAGTCTTACCACATAATTCAGTCTGGCCTGGAACTCATGATAAGCCCAAATTGGCATGAGATTTCTACCTCAGCCTCCAAATTGCTGGTATAGGCCCCTGCCACCACATGTAACCTTCCTGGACTCTTTAGATAATATGCCTCAGACTCTTTCATTAGCAATGCTCGGTTCTAGTACTTTGGAGTACATTAATAAAGATGCCACAATGTACTGCCCTATTCTGGTACTCAGAAAATATACTACACTGAGGGACAGAAGAATGGGGACCTACTTCAAGCTCTGGTCTAGCTACTCCATGGTATTTTGAAACTTTCCAAAATTGTACATCTAGTGCCAGCAGTTGAATAATAATATTGTTGGGCTCCATTTTTAAGGAAATGATGTCAACATTTATTAACAACTTTGTTTTTTATTTGTTTATTCATTTTGATGCTAGGTCTCACTATGTTGTACAGGCTGGTCTTGAACTCACTTATGTAGCTGAGGCTTGCCTTGAATGCCTGGAGATACTCCTATCTCTCCCTCCTGAGGGCTAGGATTATAGGCATGCACCACCACACCCAGCCTATTTATAACTTTCTTACCACACTAAAATGCATAAAATGTCAAAAAGCAAGGATATATAGAACAACTTGAGCTTAAGAATTGGGAATTCTAAGAAAACATCTGAATGACATTCAAAGCATGAAATGTTAACTAATACCCAAAGAAAATATCATGTACAATAACATGGGCAAGGTAGTGTTTCTCTCTTTAATGCCTAGGTTAGCATGGAAACAACACCATGTCATACCTATTGTTGAGATTGGCCTGTGCTGGGAAGCCTACCTGTGGGGCATCCTTAGAGTTGTTGGTAAAGAATACATGGAACAAGAAACAACCTGAAATCCAAGTCCTGATGGGACAGGTGTATTAATAGTCTTACATCAGGCAACTCTAACCGTTTTTAGTGATAGGTAAAGAAAAAAGGATACCTACTTACATCTTTAATGAGGCACAGTTGAATGAACTTTTGCTCAGCTGTGGTGCTAAACAAAATGAGTCACCGACCATTCACATGTTCATTTCAAGTGCAGTCAGATAAGGCTAATCACTGCTCCTGACCTTCTACTTGTGAGAGCAGACTGAACTTGTTATTTCCTTGTATCTGCAGTCCATAGACATTATCAAAAGCAATCATTTTCAAGAGAAATTATATGAAAATGTGAGAGAAAATATGAGGAAGTTCACAATCTGAATAGAAAGGAAGTGCATTTGATGTGAACAATTTAAAGGAGTGTCAATAGACCAAGCTTCTGCTTTTCATTGCTACTTACTATGCTTGTGCCTGAGGTACATATTATCTTTGCATTCCTATTTATTTAGAATAAAAGAGAATGTGTATGATGGTGATAATTAAAATAGTAAACATGTCTATATTTTATTATGTATCTAGCATACACTGAACTATACCAGAAGGTTTTACTTTCATTATTTTAGTGACTATCTTAGTTATGTTTCTCTCTCTGCTGTGACAAAAATACCCAACACCCAAAATTAAGGAAGGTAAGGTTTATTTAGCTCAGAGTTAGTGGAGGTGTCAGTCCATATTCAGCTGGCTCCAAGACAGAGTGGCAGAAAGCAGATGGAAGACCCGGCAGCAGAAAACAGCAAAGAGCAAAGGGAGGGGGAGCATCTGCAGCTGCTCAGTAGCCAGTCCCGCCCACACCAGCTGCCTTACATTTTTATGCAGATGACCCACCCCAGGGTAGCTGTAGCACTCACTCACACCCATAATCCCAGCTTTGGATCATGAATTAATCACAAATTAGAAGCAGCCCCATGACTGCATTAGGCTTTGAGGGGACAATTAGACACAAACCACAGCAGTCAGTCCCTGGCTCCCCAAAGGCTCATGTACATCCCTTTATGCAAAAGATTTTTTAACCCATCTCTAAGGCTTGCTAAAGTCTTAATAGTTTCAGCATTGCTGAAAAGTCCAAGTCCCAAGTGTCCTCCAAGACCTAAGGCAAACTCTTACCTGTGAGTCCCTGCTCAACATTCAGGGGCATGACATAAACATTATCATTCCATAAGTCACAAATGGGAACACAAAGCATTACATCCAAAGCAAGTCCAAAAATTCAAAAGCACTAACATTAAGACCTGTAGTTCCATGTGAAACATCCAAAGCAATCTGTGGCAAATGGTGAGCTTTATGTGGCTTCACCTCTGTGGCACTTCTGCTTGTTGTATAGCTTCCAGGGCTTCTCCCTCAGGGCTTCATTGCTCCCTTCTTGCAGCTTCCCTTAGTTGATCCATGTTTCTGGGTTTTCCAGACTTCTGGGATTTCCACTGCATGTTAGGCTTCTCACTCTCTGCTTCACAGTTTCCTCCCAGGATATACTGCCTGATCTCCCAGGCCTTCTGAAATCTAGGTGGAAGCCTTTTTAAACTCAGAACTCTTGCATTCTGCATGTACCTAAAACCAACATCATATGGATGATGCCAAGGTCTGCTGCCAACTGGAGCAGTAGACAAGTTTTCTTCTCTCTTGGCTATAAGGGTCAAGTGCCTGGATGACTGCACACTCTGAACCTGATTCTGAGGAAGAAATTCTCTATGTTGGTGTCATTCTTGAACCTGGTGTTTCCTTGTTCCTTACCACTAGTAGAGACCCTCTCAGCTGCATCTTTGCAGTCCACAGCATTATTGGCACTTCCTTTCTGGCCAAACTAACGTCTTAAGACATCATAATGTGTTCTTTGCTCTTGATTCTCAACATAAATCTGACCAAAGTCCCCAACAATAGCCATGCCACTGCATCAACATTCAACTGCCTTGAAATTTATTTTGTCAGATTAACCAGTCCATCATGCTTAACTTCATTCTCAGGCAAAATCTCTGGACATGAACAAAATACAGAAGAATGTTCTACCAAGGCACAGTAACATCATCTAGAGTCCAACAACTGATTCAGTCCTCAATCCCAGAAGAAAGCTCCCCACCCTGTGTTTTTAAACATTTATTTGTTCATTTATTTGGTATAGGGGCTCCCTATGCAGCTCAGGCTCAGTGATCCTCCTGTCTCAGCCTCCCTAGTGCTGGGATTACAGGCAGGTGACTACATGCCTGGTTTCAGTGGCCTCCACGGAACAAGGCTGGCACAGTATGTAGTGCTGAGGAACTTGAGTCCTTATGCTTGTCAGGCAGGAGCTTAGCCTGCTGAGCTATCTCTCCCAGCCTCACCCTTTCTTTACAGGTAAAATTTCTACCAACATTCTGGTCTTCTGAACTCTGACCAGAATCTCCCATACAGAATAGCTGAAGGCATTCCAGTGCTTCATTTGCAAGTAACATCTCCAAACCTTTCCTTTCTGTTCCAATAAGTCATATCCAAAGGCTCATAATCTACATTGTCATATATATTGTCATAGTAATGCCCCCACTTTTCTGGTACCAAGTTCTTTCTCAGTTACTTTATATTGGTTTCTGGGGAAAAAATACCCAACACCTAGAATTAAGGAAGACAAGGTTATTTAGACTATTTAGCTCACAGTTAGTGACTATCAGTCCATACTCCATTGGCTCCGGGGTGCACTAGTATATGGCAGAGGGCAGCAGTTCATGGTGGTGGAAAACAGTAGTGATCCAAGGATGGAGCAGGATGTTTGCTAGCCTTTCTCCCCTCCTTATATTGTAATGCAGATTACCCACCCTAGGGTAGGTGTAGTGTTCACTCACACCCATAAACCCCCACATTGGATCATGAATTAATCACAAACTCTATGACACAACAGGAGGCTTTTGGGGGACAACCAGACAAAACTGAAACAGTGGCTATGTAGAGAAAAATGTTTGAAATAGATATCCACATTTAATAGATAGGAAAACTGAGGGTGAATTTATACAACCAGATTTACCAAGCCAGACTTGAAGCAATACTTTTTCCATTTGTTATCATTTCCCCATTCTGGTTTCAGGAAATTGCATTCAAGAGGTTCTGTAGATATCTGCATAATCTAGTATCTGTCATTATCTCTCTCAATTAAGACTTGTGTCATTCTTAGCCTTTATGTATTTATTTATTCTTGCATGAAATAGTGACCAAACATGCAGTTAAAATCATTATAGTGTATGTTTTATTTTACCATTGCTATTTTTCTTTTAGCATTGTTATCTAGCTTTATAAGTTAAAGACTCTGAGAAAAAGCTAGAGGGCTGGGGAAATAGATCAGTACAATAAGCGCTTGCCTGACAAGCTCAAAGGCCTGAGTTCAATTCCTGGTTTTGCCGGAAAAAGATCTGAACCTTCAACTTCTTCCTGCCATGTATTGCATATTTTTAACCTTGATTTTTACAAACCTAAAAAGAAAATTGAAAGGGCTGGTCAGATAGCTCAGCAGATTAAAGCACCTGCTGAGGCAGACACTGGCACTGGGGTTTAATTCTGGGCCTGACATACTGGCCCCACCCCCAGGGCATGCTCAGATGGTAATTGAGACTGGGCCTGGTGGCACATGCCTATAATCCCTGCACTTAGGAGGATGAAAACAGGAGAATCACCATAAGTCCGATCTACGCAGTGAGACCCTGTAGACCCTGTACTAACTACATGAAAATATAAAAAGAAAAAAGAAAGTTGATTTGACACATATTCTTGATTTAGTACTGTATTCACAATTCCAAAGCTAAAGACTGGGTGTAAGGTCACAATGGACCCAGTAAAACAATTAGAGTTTTACAAAGGTTGGTCATAGACATATTTAAGATGTATGCCACTTTCACTAACTTTTGTCTTTTCTTCCTTGAAATTAAGTCACCAGAAAGTCCAATCTTCACATCTGTTCTTCACACTACATTTACAATTGGAAAAATTCATATCTTTGTTATTTTTCAACCTTTTTTCACATATATGCATAAAATTATATGGTAATCTAAGTATTAAGCAGAATGGATAATAACTGGCATTTCAGATCTAATAACGCCTGGTTATAAATCAGATAATTTTATATCTCTGTGGATGCATTAATCTAAAAATCCATTTTAAGCAGTGGGATTTTAATAATGATATTCATATCAAATTATTCTCTGAGGTGAATCCTTACCTGTATCTAGTTTAAATCCTGTTGGTTTATATTATTATTATAGAGAGAAAGAAACAAGGGAAAAAAGTAGACACAAGAAAAATGCAGAACACATACAAAAGCAGTTTTACTTGTAAGGTTTCAATGTTGTATTTGCGCTTGATAGAGGCTGATGTTGAGAGAGCTATGTTCATGAAGTTGAATTAACTTCCATTTCCAGGAGAAGAAGAAATATATTGGCTTGGGCCATTCTCATCAATCCCATTAATTGCAGGAATTTGACATTTCACATACACAACCATTTCTCCAATTTTGACTGAATACATTAATCTGTTTAGTCAAATGACTTGAGGATTTAGTCAATCTTATATTATTCTATTTAGTAAAAAATTATGGCCACTTTAGGTTTTTTAATACCGAGTTAAGGTGATTTGCATAAATATATATAATTTATCAAGATGAAACAAACATTAATAAAGCTATATGCAAAATGGGACAAAGAAAAAATATGAAAAATATGTAAAGCTACATACATTACATAGTGTCTTAAACATAAGTTAGCAATAGATTATAAATTTACCTTTAAACTTTTTTTTTTTTTGCAGAAACAAGGATTGTACTCAGGCTGCCGCACTTGCCATGCAAGCACTTATTCTACTGAGCCATCTCCCCAGCCCCTACCTTTAAAACTTCTAAAAGACAATGCTAATAGGGAGATAAGATCAGCCACAGAATTCATTGTCTTTGTAATGGAAGTGAATTACTCAACCAAAACCAAATATTTCTAGTACTAGAACCACAGACAAGTGTTTCTTAGAGCAATAATGTATTGAATGTTCCATAGAACATCCTTAACATATGAATAATTGGAAAATTGCTTCATAGAATTAGATAGAATCTTAGTGTTTTCAGATACACTTAGAAAGTTTTCCACAGAAATTGCAGCATAATTTTATATATGTTAATAGATATAAAAATGAGACATGAAAGCAAATCAATTCTAAGAACCTATAAATTATATACTTAGAAAGATATAATTTTTCTTTGATGCTTCTTATTATCAATCTATCATCTATTATCTACTTATCATCTAAGTATCTATCTATCTATCTATCTATCTATCATCTGTCATCTGTTTATAGCTATAGCTTGAGTTCTACATGTCGTCTTGGTTACTTTTCTCTCATTGCTGAGACAAAATACCTGACACCCACATCACAGGGGGAAATTTTGTTTCGCCGACAGTTCATGGAGGTTTCAGCCCAGAATCATCAGGCTCCAAAGCAGGGTGGTCTGGCACGGGAGAAACAGTTCAAGGTGGCAGAAGACAGCAAAAGCAGTGAGAGCACAAGAGAAACAAGCGCCTTCTGTTCCCTAATATCATAAACAGACTAAGCTCAGCAAAGCTGCAAGGCATGTGTGGCACTCATACAACCTCTATGCCCTCCTCTTGAGTAGGCTCAGGATATTCACAAAGTGAGGAGCTGGGCCCTTGTTGAGTTGCTTAGTTCCACTTCCTAAATTAACACATAATGTCTTTTGTATTACAAAAGACATTTATATTATTATAATATTGTATATATAATATTAAAAATGTGTTAAGATTTTTGTCAATTTTTAAAATTTTTTATTCATTTTAGTGAGGATAAAATATAAAACAGCCATGAGACAGTTTCAAAACAGGTTAGTAGGGGCCAGGAGATAGCTCAGTGGCATGTGTGCCTGCCTGGCAAGCCCAAGATCCTGAGTTCAATCCCTGGTACCAGAAAAAAAACAGGTTAGTAAGACAGTTACAATAATTAATACATTGCATAGTGTTGTCTTCATAGTAGCTATTCAGAGGACAAGATGTAGACATGATATCTTATCTAAACACTGTTAGTACAAGCATTTTTCTCATTGAACTAAGAGAACATAGCTGTATATCTATCCTAACTATGTTGCATATACATACATATGTATTGTTTCACTACAAAATGGTCTTTATTTATATTCTCTTATCTTCTTTTGTTTTGTCAGTGATGGGTGTTCCCTTGTTGTTAGAGAAATTGTGTTTGGAGAAGTCTTTAAAGGATCTTTTCATACTTGATGCCAGTCCAAATATTGTAGGTACCTGAATTCATCAAAATAAACCAATATAGTTCAATGAGTTACTGGCATGACAGGCAATAGTCCGAAGTTGTTGACTTGAGCCTTTTGCACCTAAACATGTTACTATAACTTTACTTTTTATACCATGTGTTATGATGTAGCCCCAGATTTGTACTACTGTGTGGTGATAGCAATTTCAAGGGTGTTTGGTTAGTGGAGCCACAATCTTGAAGGAGGCAGTAAAATCTTACCCTTCATTCTTCCTGTCTTTCTTGTTGCTTGGTGATGAGCTTTTATCAAAAGCAACAGGACTAAGTGATCGGCCAGGAACTTTTAAAATTATGAGACAAAATAAACTCTCTTTTTTAACATTCTTTCTTTTTTTTTACATACTTGGTACAGGGTCTCACTGTGCATCTCAGACTCAGTGATTCTCCTGCTTTCAGCCTCTTCAGTGCTGAGATTACAGGTGAGAGCAGACATGGCCAGTCTTGGTGGCCACCTCAGCTGGGCCAGCATGGCATGTGGTGCCAAAGATTGAACCCCAGTCCTTGTGTCTACATAAGCTAGCATCCACTGAGCTGCTTCACTGGCCCTTCACTTTGTTTTGCTAGTACAAATATTAGTCATGTGTCCTCCATCTGGATGAGTCACGGCCAATGCTTGACCAGTTTGCTCTCTGTGAGAGCTTGAGAGAAAGTCTTCTCTCCACGTGACTCTCCCCAGGAACACTATAGAACTTCAATCTCTTTCCTCTGTGGCTCCATAATCTCCTTGTTCAGAAAATTTGGAGCTCAACTGAGTTTCATGATATTGCAATAGAGGTTCTCCTATGTCTTGAGTCTTATTTGCAAAATCCAGGGAACAAAATGGTATTCTAAATTAATAAAAAAAAGATTATTAATAGCTTTTATTTGAAAACTAAGGATTTTCTAGGACACTTGATGAGTTTATGATAGTCTATACATTTTTCTTTGTTTTTCATTAGTTTTGAGTTGTTTTACAACTTTGCAAGGTGAGCAAGAACTAATAGTGATATAAATACAGCAATACCTTAGGTCCTTCTGTTGATGAACAGAAGCATTTTGCAGCATTTTGCTTCTGTTTGAAAACTAAGCACCAGGTGGTGAATACATCCTTGGCCACCCTACTTTCACAAACATGAATTCAGCCCAGAATCCTGAAACAAATGAAACCCATAAACTGCGACACCACTGACCTGCTAAAGCATACAAAGGTGGGTTTTGCTATGGTTCATATCTAGATGTCCTCCTCAAGCTTCATGCAGTCATTGATAGGGCTTTTCTGGATCTAGGGTGTGGGCTGCTGGGACCAAGGACGAAGTGCTGGGATTGATTCATGGCGCGAAGCTAGGATGATGATAGGATTATGAGCAGATAAAATTGAAGAGAAAGAGAGTGATGCTGCTGATTCTTGTATCCTGTTCTTTGCTTCACCTTTGTTTCACCTGCCCCACTGAGACCTGTCTTGCCTTTTGGCTAGTTCCCCTCTGCAGCGCTCCCCTGCAGTGGCACACTATTCTGAGCCAGCTGACTGTAAACTAAAACCTCCACAGACTGTGAACTAAATACACATTTGCTCATTTAACTTTGGGTGTTGGGTATTTTGTCTCAGCAATAAGAAAAGTAGCTAAGACAGGTTTGGTGCAGGGTAGCTTATTTTCTAACGTACAGTCAGATCTTTCAGACATTTTTTATAACTTCATTTCAGTATTGCTTATTGAATATATGTGTGAGATTTTAATTTTCTTTGAGCCAGTTGTGTGGTTCCTTTATTGGGTCAGTTCCAAACAGAAGCATTTAGTAGAATTTTGCTTCTGTTTATGAACTCCACTTTGCTTGATGAACATAGCTGTGGCCATCTTCCCTGCAAAACCTTGATCAGGCCACCTTCCCTGAACTGTGGAATGAATTAAATTTGTGAACTGACATATCACTGGTAGGTGCTCTCTTACCCATGTTTTAAAGGTGAGAAAAAATAATAGAGATAAGTAACTTTCCTAAGGCTTCACATATAGTATGCTAGCGTACTAACCATGATGCTAGCAACTGAACGTCAAGCTGTTTAGGTTCATCTCAATGTCATAGTTAATCTTGTTACTGCTTCAGAGACAGAAAGCATGGGTAATCACCATGAAAAATGCAGAAAGACATCGCACAGAATATTATGTTCCTAGTTTCCCATATTAGTGAGTCAGAAAGCAATACTTCAAACAATAACAAGAAAGAAACAAATTGTTTTTGTAATCTGATTTTTTTTTAATATTTGAGGTACGGCCTCTCTAGGTTGTCCACGCTGGCCTCCAACTCACAGTGTAGTCCAAACTAGGCCTTGAGCTCCCAGAAGTTGTGCCTCAGCCTGCAGAGTGCTGAGATTGCAAGCATATGCCACCATGTCTGACTTGTAATTTGATTTAAAAATAGAACTACATCATTTTGATTTAAATATAAAACTGTCAACATCATACTTTAATCTTGATATGTTAGAAATATTGTCATGAAAGTGAGAAATTATCAACATATTGCATATGCATCATACTGTTACTTTAAATAGGAAATTACAGACAATTCAGATGTGACAAAGAATTTACCTTTTACACTAAAACTTTTGTTTAGATACAATATGATTATTTACATGGAATATACTAAAAATTTCTAGAAAAGCATGAGAATTAGTAGAGGTGTCTGGGAGAACTGTTAGAAATTAATACTGTTTATTACAATTAGAAAAAGTTATTTTTGCAATAATTAAGAGTGCAGAGTGTAAATCCTGACAAGAGTATGGATTATATTATATTTCACAGAAAATATCAGAATTTGTTAAGAAAAATAAAGTATTTCTATAAGCAGTTGAAATAATTAGCATTATATTTGAAAAACATGGAATAACATGAGACTTCTTCATTTGTTTAAAAAATAGATTTCAAAAATTTAAAGATAGAAGTAAAATTTTTGAACAATTTATAGGCAAAATAAAAGTCTTACAGCCTCAAAATAATAAAATATCTCATATGAGTTTCAAAAAGGAGAAGTGGTAGATTAATGAGTGGTTGTATTTGTATTAAGTTGAATATTTCTTTAAAAAATGATACCAACAACAAAATTAAATTTGAAAGAGTAGGAAAAAGATATTTCCATCTTAAATTAATGTTATTTTCTTGATGAGATAATGCATATGCATATCATAGTATCATTAAATAATATGATAGAATAAAAATTAGATATAAGTCATCAAAAGGCCATTGAGAAAAGAAAATGCAATGGCCAATAAAAATATAAAGACATTCTGTTTCGCCAGTAATCCAAAAAATACAAAATAAAGACATCTGAGATGCCATTTCATCTTCCCTCAGGAAAAAAAAAATTATCAATACTGTATGTCAGAAGTATATGTGTCAATAAGAACATCCAATATCCTGACATTAATATCATAAATTTTATAACTTCTATAGAGAGGAGCTTATCAATATTTAGTATATTATACACGGGCATTCATCAGTCTCCAAAAGCTTGGGAAATATTCAGTGCAATTACTATCAAACATTTATACTAAGAACTTTGTTTACAAGTCACAATTGGTTATCAATAGACCATTTCACCCTAAGCATTACTTGCAGCATCCTCTCCAATAATCTGATTACAAAAAGACTACCTAGGTGATTAAAGTGTTTAGTTTCTCAGTAGATTTTTAAAAAATATAATCAATTTCTATGATGAAAGGATATTATTTGAAGAGATTGCCTTTGTGTTAGCATAGTTGACATGAAGCTCTTCATTCTTACAGAAATTAGTTAACAAGGTCAGTTGGTTGTTAAAGCAATTTACTAGAGTTCATAGGAAGGAATCAGTTTTTCTGAACTATGAGAGGCTATTTCATTCATTAATTAAAAATTGCTTCGAGGTATCACAAAAGGAGACTCAGGATCAATTTCAAGGAAAGAACATGGAAGTCAATGAAATTGTCACCAGGGCTCAAAGAGCAGTAGCAGTTTGATCTATTGGAAACAGACAAAGACCTAATAAAACCACACTAAGTTTTATTATGTTTTCTTCTAAGTTCATGTTCTGTAGGCCAAATTAGTATCTTTTCTCTTTAGGTGAAAGATGGAGAAATTGTCCTGATGGGTGAATTTAGCATATTCCAAATTAAAATAGCCAACCTAATTTTATGTCATGTGAATGATTGTTTTCTATTCACAATAGTTACTTGGACTAGCACTTTGCCAACAGTAATAGTTTAACAATAATAGTAATAACAGTTTCACATAGGGAAAATGAACAATAACACAAGCTCCTTCTATAATGGCTTCACCCAATTGTGGAGGAGTTTCCAGCACAGCTTCCACAAGTGACCAGGGAAAACGGTACAGTACTTGTTCAACAAGCTTGTTGGAATAACCAAGTATGCTCGCATCTGCCTATATCCCAGCAGTCTTGGAAGGTAGGACAGGAGGATTACTTACTTGAACCCGCCTGAGTAACTTAACTTAGTAAAACCCTATCACAAAAATAAAAATAAATTAAATTAAACTATATTAAAAAATTAAAGACTATAGCTCAATGTTTCGGATCTGGGTTCAATCCCCAGTATCAAAAAGGAAAAACAATATTAGATTTTGTAAAGATACAGACTCAACAGCTACTGCAACTAAATAAAGACAAATTTGATATCGTATGGAACTGAAAATAGGGCAAAAAGCAAAATTAGAGTTTTTAGTCTTCTATTTCAATCTGACTATCCTGTCTGACTATCCAGAATGTTTAAACTAAGTGATATTATAGGAAGGTAAATAGACACTAAGCACATTCTTCAATGATAGGTTTTTGTATGTAGTTTTGATGATAATCTGCTAGTTATTATGTTTTTGGTACTACTTATAACTGACCATTACATGAATTGAGTCTGATCAAATTCTTTACTTCAAATCAAAATTATCAGGTCACTAATTTTACTTTCTCCCAGAACATAATTATAGAAATAGATTTGGCTCATAGTGTTTTCTAATTTATTCTTCTAAAGGAGGGCACAGAACAGAGATGTAGGAACTGAAAGTTTTTTTTTTATTACATAATGAAATTCAAGTGTGCTGACCTCCTGAACATAATGTATAAATCTAACGATTTTAAAATTACTTTTGCCTGCTGAGTTGTGTATTCTAGCCGGGGAGGAACTAATTATCATTTTAAAGTGAACAGATTATGTAAATGAGTGTGGTTGATAGTATATTTTTTTCTTTGAATATACTGTGAAAGGCAGGAACATTTTCTGAAATAAAATGAATTAAACATCTGTGCTGAGCATCAACTCAGTGTTCAAACACTTGTTTTCTCATAAAGTAAGTGCTTCAGAGGCAGAAGTGTCTCAAATACAGTAGCAGACTTCCTCCCTGGTTTTCCTTTCTCCCAGATTTGTTTTTTTCAGAGATAAGAATATTCATCCTTAGTTAAAAAGAAATTAAATCCACCAGTAATTGTGGTACTTTGGCCTAGAAAGATGGTTTATGATATCATGTCTTTTATTTATTTTATTTTATTTATTTATTTACTTGTCTTTTTGAGACAGGCTCTCAATGTGCAGTTCAAGCTGGCCTTGAGCTCACTTTGTAGCTCAGGCTGGTCTCAAACTCACAACAATCCTCCTGCCTCAGCCTCCCTAGTGCTGGGATTACAGGCATGCGCCACCACGCCCGGCTAGATATCGTGTCTTTTAATTGGCAAGAAGAAATACATCTGTTTTATCTGGAGATTGATTAGGGTATTTTAGGGCCCCTAAAGGAAAGCAAAGGAGAGCAAAAGATGTGACACAGGGGGGCAGGAAAAGAGAAAACGAGTCTGGAAGACCTTTTATTGGACTAGCATTTGCAAAGAATAAGTCTAAGTAATAAATCCTACATTTACTGAATTTTTATGTGTACAGAATGTATGTATTTAAAATATAAAGTCAACTTGAAGACAGTTCAAGGAGGAGTGACAATTTCCTATCCCGTTACCCATCCTCAAGGGTGGCGCTGGAGTGATTCACGTTGTTCCTGCTCCCTTCTGCCCAGTGCCTTCCTTGCAATAGCTGTAGCCTACTGACTCCTTGGCTTCTCAAAACTTACTTCAAAACAACAACAGCAGCAACAAAATAACAACAATAAAAAACAAGAACAGACTTGAAATCTTCCCAAGCATCTTCTGCTCACTTGATAAGCCTCACCCACAAATAATTCCACTTCATAATTTTAAACTTCATTTGCTCCCTAAATTAGAGGTGGACTCAGAGGGTAACTTTGTAGACAAGAAAACTTCAGAGGAACAGCTTCATATAAAATGTTGAAAAAATGGGAAAGAAATGAAGAAACCAAGAAGAGGTAGCTTAAGGTTCAGCGTGTGCCACTAGGGTTGGCCCTTAATCTTCCAGTGCTAGGCTGAAAAAGAGTTTGACTCTGAAGAAACATCGAATAGCTCCTTGTTAGAGCTACAGTAGCATATTTGTCTGTATTAGCATATTCTCTATCACTATAACATGTTACATGAGTTCCATATACAGAAGGCAGGCTGATGCACCTCATAGTTCTGGAGGTGCAACACCATAGTGCTGACCTCTGCCTGATCCAGGAAGGGCCTACAGCCTGCATTCCTGCATGGTAAAGGTATCATGCTGCAAGGGTGCCATGGGAGAGACCACATAGTGAGGCAAGACAGAGGAGGCCGGGAGGCACTGAGCTCGCTGCATTTGCATTGGTTCATTCTGCCAGGAGCTAAGGCCTTACAGAAGTCACCTACTCACATGCCATCAATCTTTCATGAGGACGAAGCTCCTAATCTAATGATCTTGTGCTTTGTGCCATGCCTTACAGTTTCTACCACGTCAACATCACCACATTGTAGACCCTGCTTCCAGCACACAAGAATTTTAGGACTGACCCAAAGCAAATCCAAATAACATGAGTAAAGTTGTAAATTAGGTAAATATTAAGTGGGGGTTAGGCAAGTGAACTTATGTACCTGTCATTTCTCGATCTCTTACATGAAAAGGTAAAAAATAGGTGTCTCTGCTTTGAGATATTTGACTAAATGTCTGACTTCCAAGTAATTCCCATTGTTAAATCTAGGTTAAATGCACTCCTAGGAGCTGGGGAGATGGCTCAGTGGAATAAGCGCTTGCCTGGCAAGCGCAAGGGCCTGAGTTCAATCCCCAGTTCTGCAAAAAAAAAAAAAAAAAAAAAAAAAAAAATGCACTCCTAGTAAACAGTACTACTAAAAAAGAAACTGAGTCCAAATAATTTCTCTTATAATGGGATAAACTGTTATCAGTGCAGTGATTTGATGCACGTAGCATTCTGTATGGCATTTACATTCACAAATACTGTCTCTTGCACTAAAATAAGCAAAATCATACATCCTACATAGTGCAGCTTCAGCACAAATGGGTTGAAAAAACTTCAGTTGAGTCAAAACGTCAAATTATCTTCATTTGCAATTTTATGACTTTCTAAATGCGCTCCCTATTGACCGATTCATCCCAAGTGAACTGATAACATTCAGCACAGCTCTACTGAGCACCAACTGTGTGCCCATAAATTTGGTCAGTCGCTAGGGAAGGAAAAAGGAAATAGAAGACATAGAGGTGTTCTCAGCGTGTGTATGTCCTGCAGTGGAAGACATGGATTTGACAAAAGGGGAGGGAAAAATCATTATGATATTTTTACTGACAGCTAGGTATAGCACTAAATTTTTCAAAAATCACTAAATGCATTGTTTCTATTTTACACAGTGAAAAGGCAATGAGAAGTTAAATAATTTACCTGCTCCTCAAGTTAATGTGGGGTGAATAACACCAGACCTTCTTCCACACTGCCTTGCCACTTTCTAGGGATTAGAAATAAATAAAAAGCAAAATCCATGTAGTTT